>JAUELE010230000.1:0-21004 GCA_031471655.1 Diodora aspera | reverse complement strand
CACCGGATGGGGGTGGCACCATGATTTACCACACCGGATGGGGGTGACACCATGATTTACCACACCGGATGGGGGTGACACCATGATTTACCAAACCGGATGGGGGTGACACCATGATTTACCACACCGGATGGGGGTGACACCATGATTTACCAAACCGGATGGGGTGACACCGTGATCTACCACACCGGATGGGGGTGACACCATGACTTACCACACCGGATGGGGGTGACACCATGATTTACCACACCGGATGGGGGTGGCACCGTGATTTACCAAACCGGATGGGGGTGACACTGTGATTTACCACACTGGATGTGGGTGACACCGTGATCTACCACACCGGATGGGGGTGACACCGTGATTTACCACACAGGATGGGGTTGACACCGTGATCTACCACACCGGATGTTGGTGACACCGGATGGGGTGATACCATGATTTACCACATCGGGTGACACCAGTCCTAGTGACGTTACTGAACATACATGCATATGGTGTAACATGTACAACAAAACGTTGTTTCTGTTGGGTAATAGACTTCCATAAACCTGGTATGAACAAGGCTCTGAATTCACAATAAGGCACACTGGTTGTGAGCATATTGGCTGAGGAATTATCACCTTAGAAAATCACCGGAAGTAGATTTTGTAGTCCGTTAATGCTATGCCGTTGATCTCAATTTGAGCTGATAATTATATTTACATCTATATGAAACAGGTCAGACACCACTGCAGTGCACTTCTACTTCTACACCATCACCGATACGAAGAACAAGAAACTATCTCTATGTAAACACTGTGAAAACTGAAAGGGGACATTCAACCTACAACAGATTGGCGACTGGTTAGCTGATTACGAAATAAATCTGCAGTCGTCTTTCAGTTGCTACTTACACGGTATAACCATTTCTATACCTCCAACACACTTTTAGTTGCAACAAAAGTGTTGCAAGTTGACGTTGACTCGATTTGCAGTTGATATCCAACCACTTTATAATCCTTCACTCCATATTCATCTTATAATCTGTCTCCTTTTAGTTTTCACAGTGTAGGGAACATGCCATTTAAACCAATTGTGTATTAAACTTTGATTTTATATGTCAATAATCATTTCTCAGGCGATTAACATTTTTGAGACAATATTTTAAAACTTAAATCATAAATATGAAGATGTGACCATAACCCTGTGCATCAAATAGATGCCTATCCCAATGAATACGTGTTTGTACTAAAACCGTCTAAACCAATCCAGAAGCCGACAAACTGATAAAGAGATGTTCAGAGTGTTGTGATGATAATCCAATATGATGTTTATCTTTTCATTTGGGTGGTAGGATTAATATATGATTCAAATACAAACCCAACATGCTACTATCCTCACTACCTGTGTTGTGTACCTTCTCTTTGGGCATAGGCAAATCGGTATGTACAAATTTGGTTAACTTGGTCACGTTCAGTTAGCCTGTCTCCTGTTGTCAGTTCTGTGTTAAGCCTAGCTTATGTCGGCTGCGACGCGATGGAACTGACAGCGTCTAGCTGGAACTGATAGCTTATGTCCACTACGACTGGAGATGACGACGATGAGATGGAACTGTCAGGATACAGTTGCTAGCAGTCGTAAGTGCGCTCATGTCGCTTGCGTCCGACAGGATACAGTCGGCAACTGGGCGCAGAAGTAGAACATGTGCTATTCTTAGGACCTGGCAGTAGTGAGCCAGTTGTAAAGGAGCTTATGTCGCCCACGCACAAGCGCCGATCAGACGCCCCTCAGTCAGTTGCTGCCAGTTCCTGCTCGACGCAAGGTGGACATTATAAGCTGAGTTTTATTTCTGATAATAACTTATTACCTTGAACACCTAGGATGAAAGGTATTTTAATATTAATAACCATATGTGTTATTCCGTGGCGAGGTATCTCAGAGACCCTGCCTACGGTTCCAGCCCACCTTCAGAATGTGCAATTACTGTTTCCTTTATCACTTTTGCACATGCAAAATGAAACTCTAATCACATCCCCACTCACCCCAAAAAACATTTTTTTTTAAAACACCATACGCCACTGGTGTTGTTCTATCTACCGCTACTGTGAACGTTTTTATATCCGGCATGTACTGTTGGTTAGATCATTATCTTATCGACCATTTATCATATTATATCAACTGGGAGATCACGGGATACATTAACACATGTCAGCTTTTTGTTTCAATAAAGTCTTGTTCGCCTATCAGGTTAATAAGTAATTGATTAATTCTTCCATCCTTTTGTGCGCAAACTTCGATCCCTCTTTAGGAATCGAAGCCATTGCCGGATGTAATGGTGTGCCATCTAGAAATAGGGGTCCGCGGTTGGGCCAGCATGTCTTGCCAGTGCATCAGTTCTTCTCCACGAGCAAACAGGAACGGTCCAACGACTGTACGTCCGTACTCTTCCTCATGGTGTGACCGCCCGCCAAGATGTGACGTCATCAAGGACACGACAAAGCTGCAGGAGTCCAGTTGTCTGCCGGCGATGGAGAAGGAGAACGATTCATTGTATTCTGCCTCTGGAGCTCCTGGTAGCAGCGCTGTCCGCTTGGTCTTGATGCTTCTTCTGCCGTGGTAATACTGAACACGGACATACATGCCTACACAGGAAAACACAGATTGATATTTACAGTTGAACGGAAAATGAAGTAATATTTCAGATTTGGAAAGTGAACATTCTTAACTCTGGCGCTAGACTCATTTTCACTCATTTGCATTTTAATGGCAGCTTGGTTGATTGCACAAAAGACTCACATCTTTCACTGCAACGCTGCCAAAAAAGTACAATGACTTGAACTCAACAGTATTTCTGGTTAAATATAAATCCTGCTTCACATAAATTACTGCAGTCCCAAAGGAAGTTATGTGATTATTGAGAAAAGAGGCGAAAATCTCAATTTGTTCCAACTTATTCGATGCATCCATTTGTGATCGTTTTTAAAATACGTGAATTGTAAATCAGTCTCATGTTTACACTCATTTACCTGTGTCGCCCCCGTAGTCTATATGCCTCAGATGACGCAGTTTCATGACTACGAGTTTTATTCTTTCTGCTTGGGGTTGATATGTCAAGCCGAATAAAACTTCACCCAACGAAGACGTTGCCTGGAAGATAGGGTATGCGTTAAGGTATAAACTTATAAATAAAATGGAATAAGTAATTTATAAAGAGCGCTTTCAATTAAAAGCATACAAAACGTAGCCACCCATTTTTAAATCTTGGACATTTATTTACTCTTTACATCGGGTTATGATTGAATCATAAATGCAAAAATGGGTTTCAGTCCGTTCAATAATGTTTAATCATTTGTGAACGAAGAAGTCAATTAACCTTTAAACGACTCCAAAGCTGAAAGCCTTTGATCCCGTTATTGTACTGAAGTGTAGTTTACTTATTTGGGGCATACATGCAGAAAACATGTGTCAACTTACATGCGCCATTGGTTCGAGGTCACTCCATAGAGGATCTCCTTTAGTGAGGTCAAGGTCTTTAAGAGGTACCATCACGTGGCCTAGAGAGTGACGTACACGCCTCTTATCGACGTCATATACCGAGAATCGCAGGGTACGCCTGTGAACGTCGTCAGGTGATACCTAAAACCAAATCATGATTATCGATTTATTGACCTTCGCAGCTTACGTGTTGTTATTTACCCCACTTATTCATACAAGTAGTGATTTTCTAAATAAATTATGTGACAGGTATGTATATGTTAATTTAGAGATCAGTGATACTGTCATTGTAGATAAAAGCTCAACAGTTCATCAGTCTTAAATAGTCGTGGGTTCGGGTTCATCTCGGGTTAGCTGGGGGATAGATAACTTTCGATCAACCTAAAAACTGAACTTTCATAGAGTACTATTGATGAACGATTGTAAATTCATCTCAAAAACATGATCAATCGCTCTTTCTGTTAAGATGCCATTTATTTCAAATTTAAGTTCATAAGCAATTTGCCTAATAAAGCGGTAATGTCACAATAAACATGTATTACATTATATAAGTAGAAACCAACCTGGAACGTGAATGTCTCATTGAAGATCGGTGACAATGTTTTTCTTCTGACCTTGGATACTTTAGCAGTCTTTTCATCCGGAAGTAGGAATAGTTTTACAAATGGATCACGTGGTCCGTCTGATTTTGTTCGACCTGCAATTGTCAAATATAAAGCAAATACATGTAACATCATCATCATCATCATCATCATCACTTTCAGCCTGGGTCATGCCAACTGAGTTACAGAACGCCGACCAGGGTCACCAAGACTTCTCTGGGCTTTCACATCCAGGGTCCGTACGCATGAGACGGAAGTAAGTATCTGCTTTGGAAGTAACTGGCTACTTCGGAAGTAACGGTGCTACTTCGGTATGCATGAGACCGAAGTAACGCTAACCGAAGTAACGTTGACGTGGTAGATCTACAGTGACTCGCCGGGCTTCTTCCGAAGTAGTTACTTCCGAAGTAACGCTTACTTCCGAAGTACGCTACTTCCTTCTCACTAATGCATATGGGCCCAGGTGTCTGCCTCCAGACCCTAACTTCACGTGTTTCGTAGTCGTCCTGTCTTTCTGCTACCATGGTGATTCCAGGTTAAAGCTTACCTTGTACTGTTGATGGAAGCTCTGGTGTATTTGCCCTACAGAATTATGATCGACATTTTGCCTTTAATTCTTTCTCAAGAGATAAAAACCTGAATGAAAAGGCTGGGACATGCAACCACTGCAGGAACAGACTTGGCAAAAGTACCAGTGTTGCAAGGTTGAGATTAAAAAGAAAGAAAGGTATTTCTTTTGGTCGAAGTGTCACTATTGGAGATAAACCACTTATAAATTGTATGCTAACCGCCAATAGTATATTCGTTGGTCGTCTTTCTTCATTTACACAGCCCTTAATTCCGTGCACGCTGCATGTATTAAACGAGTGAGTGACATGTGGCTTATTTATATTCAGAAACAAAAATGAAAATGTGAATAAGTTGCTAACAATGAATCAGAGATACTGGACATACTATTTATATACACATTTCGTACTTATATATTTTAAAGTTTCAATTCAAAATTACGGTGTGAATCCCATACCTGGTATGCTCTTGACTTTAATCAATGTAACCTGCAAATGATCAACAGCAGCATCATAGACGACGGTAAACCAGAGACGACCGTGTGGTGTGGAGGGGAGACTTCCGTCGTCATCTTCCGAACCACTCTGAGGCCTACAGTGTGCAAAAGGGCAACATGGCTTTAAAACCACACACCTTAAAATATTGATTTAAGAATTAAATCATCAAAATGTATCTTCTCGGTTTCCTGTGGTTCATAAGTGGTAAGCGATAGATGTTTGGATGTGTATACAGCTGCTGAACCAAAGTTTGTTTAACCACTTTAAAAACACTATACAATATCATACAATCTGGCATTTTGTTGACGTTCATAACTTTGTTAATAATGACGCAATGTATTGTATGTTCGCGCTTAATGGTACGCCAATCACCTGCCCATCATACGCATAAACATAAGTATCATGATGACAGTAGAAGTTTGAGTTTTGTGATTTTTTTTTATTGTGTACTATAAATTAGTCCTTTGGAAAAGAGGTAAAATTTTCAACTTTAAATATTGCTTTAAGAGAATATGAAACTGTTGAAATATGAGCTTTTTCAGTTTATCATTGCTGGACGATGTACTGGACGAAACTTTAATTTTTAAGAATTTGTCCCCCCTCTCTTGTTTGAGCAATGCCAAATTTGTTCTACTGTCATCATGACATTATATTTATGCGTATAATGGCCAGGTGAGTGACATACAATTAAGCGCGAACATACAATACATTGCGTCATTATTAACAAAGTTATGAACCTTAACAAAATGCCAGATTGTATGATATTGTATAGTGTTTCTAACGTGGTTAAACAAACTTTTGTTCAGCAGCTGTACAGCTGTATACAAGTCAATAGTTCATCGTGCTTACGTGTGTGTACCTACGTGTGATACATTTGTAAATAAACATACTTTTCTTATCACCTTTGCTATTTTTACTACGTTTGGCACAGCAAATATTTATAGTGAGTCATTACGAAAACGCACTTTGGTTTTGACAAACTTTGAGCAAATGGAACGATCAACAGCAGGCTCCAGAATTACAAACAGGATGGTAATTAACATGTTACGATTACGAAGCACTGACAACGCGTTGCAAACAAATTATGTACCCGTTAAAGATGTAAATGTCATAATTAATTACGAATTCAAACAATTATGTATGCAAAATAGGTCAGATGTTCGGAAGCAGTATCTTCATCCATCATGCTGCTTGCGACAGAATGCGAAGTCAGCTCAGAGTTCCACGATCATCTGTCCGTCTTCACAGAGAACGGAGATGTAATCTGTACAGCCTTCGTTATTAAGTGATTGCTGAAACAATCGGTACAGAATCGGGAGCTGTCACAATCTGAATTACTTTGTTCCATCTTCGCTGTGTACCAGTACCAGCGGGTCTTTCGTATCAACCAATCATCGACTAGAAAGTTTTTCGCATTGACCAATCATCAACTTAGGCGTCCTTATCAGTACCAGCGGATATGGCTTCCATCAGACCATATGGTTTCAGTCAGACGTGTAATCTAACATATGCCATGGAAATATTGAAACCCTGAATTCAGATTATGGACACAATGGTTTGCGGAACTCATATGGGCCTGAACACAGTAGACACGATATATCCGAGCTCTAGAGAAGTCGCACGTTCTTCCTTTATGGTACAGATTGGGGAAACGCGCCAAAAGGGTTTTAAAAAACTCATCTGAGCCTAACATTTGAAGCCCATAAAGGACTTATATTGAAACTCACAAATTCAGTCCCTTACATTCCAATACCGACATTGAAATCCCTGCCCCAAGATTAATGCGTCAGTACTGAAAAAGAAATCATTAGTTCAACAGAATCCAGCTTTAAAAGCCCAGTCATTGGACACGCCCCCATCGAAGGCCCTGTTAAAGTTTAATGCACCAGCATCAACAGACCAATCATTTGGCCGGACATGCCGGTATTGAACATCCTGTCACAGGTTTAATGCTCCAGGATCGAAAGACCAGTAACTAGGTCAGTAAAGCCAGTATTGAAAAGGGTAATCACTAGTTTAATAGAACCAGCATGGTCAGGTCGGTCACTTGGTTTGATGCGCCTGCATTGGAAGTTCAAATAATATATATATATATATATATATCATATTATACGGTTGTTTGTTGTTGAATTTAAGGCGAACTGGGGCCTTTAAACAGGCCTATTTGCGCCCAACACTAATCAAAACGGTTAATGTGTCACTAACACAGATATATCAGGAAACACCTACATTACAATCTATTAACCTTTCGAAATATTTTCATCTACAATTATTGTAATTGAAGATGTATCAGTTTCATAATTTGTCGTACAAACCAGTATCTTTCACAAAATTAAGAACTGCTTTTTGTTTACTTCCATGTAATATGTTTGGTCCAAAAAGAGATTTAAAAGTAATAGAAGTAACTGTAATTTGCAATCCTACTCTCTGCAAATCATATTTAGTGCATTCTAGAAGGTAATGCCTTACTGTTTCCGGACAGTTACAAATGTCACAAGTATTTGAAATAGAGTCATCTATGTTATACTTATAGAAGTTCAATCCACAGTGACCAAGACGGAGTCTGGTCAGAATGACCTCATCTCGGCGGTTTCTCTTCCGAAAATATTATAAGGTGTTGACTTTGCAGGTTATCTTCCTTGTTATGAAGCTGATCTTGATTGCACACAATAGTCGCTTTGCATGGTTCGATTTCTTGTGACATTGGCGTTAATCTATCCAAGTATAGCGAGTTCCTCAGGAATACAGTGACATATCATTTGGTCTTTTCCGGGGAACACTGCCACTTCTTTGAAAGAGACACTAACAGGAAAGTGCACGCCCTAGTTCACGTTCGAAATTAATTTTTAAAGTTACAAGGGTAGAAGTTGTTATGAGATAAGTGCAAATGCACATCTACCGATATTAAGGCTAGTTCATCCCTAATAGTACTCAATATTATACATCTTATTCTTGTCTTCTATGAATCGCGTTCAAAGTATACTAGTGAAAAACGATTTTCACATGTTGTGTCAGTATTTGTTAACTTTGGACAAGAACATTAGACGAATCCTTGGTCTGGCAGGGTTTCGAGAGCTGATCTGAAAAGGAAATGTCCCAGCACTGAACACATTTGGGACCGCCTGGGTAGTCAATTAAACACGTCTGGTCCCTCTCTAGCAAATTTAATTGACTTATGCACTTCGTTTGTGAGAATTTGGAATGCTGTGGCTCCCCACGATGTCAGTCCTCTAATTTACAGCATGTCATCTTGGATTATCGCCCTTAGTTGGGGTGGGGGGCACATCTGAATTTCACTGGATAGCTGATGTCAAAAGCACACTTGATTATTCTATCAAAGATTTGGCAGTGCATGAGGTCTTTTCATGCAACCTTTGTTGTGACATTTGCACATTTTGACACGTGTGCTTCTGGATTTCATCTTGTTCATGCCCCATGCACTTCATTGTCAAGTTGTATGTGGCCATATAAATGATCAGGACCACTGTGTCAGTTACCATCTTTGATTCTGGTTTCTGTTCTTGTCTGACTGCGTCTTTATCATATGTGCAAAATGTTTGGGTGACAACCTTTATTGACAACAGTACATATGTTAAAGACATTTAGTGTGATTTAAAACTTCTACAGTCTTCACGTGTACATTAATGGGATTTAATATTTTAAGAACTTTGAGTATATTTTAAAACTGGTTCCACTTCCGATGTTCACCTCTATGTGTTACAGACGTTTAGAATAAGTGGGTCAGTCCTGTCCTATAAATATAACAAAAAGAAATGAACTGCCTGAACGTATCTGCGATATACTTAACATTACAACATTTGTACATAATATGGTCACAAGACGACGATGTATTTCTTTCATTTCTACTTGGTGGTATCTCTGACGATATGCAGGATTTGAACTTTGTAGACTGGACAAAAGCAATGTTTCTCTCAGCTGAATGTATACATAAATGCAGCAATTAATTCCCCTTGGTATTGTAGATAATCTGTGTCTGTTTAATGTGTACAATGTGCCTGTATCGTTAACACTGTAATTTATAAATCATGTAATCTTCAAATATGGAGCAAGTAAAGACGACCTATCTATCTATACCTAAACATCGCTTTAAAACATATAGAAGTTGTCATCCATAAAACGTTGTTGTAGTCTGTGATCAAGTCAACTTCAAAAATGCCGATCAAACACGCTTATTAACATTTAAGCATGGTTCCATGTTCGTCAGACGGTCCGTATACAGTGTAACTCCATATTATGTTAACGAAATTCAGACGTCTGCACAAAACATAGTTCCTGTCCAAACATTAACTTCCATAGGATTTAATATGCCAATAACGACACCATATCGCTTCCGGATGTATCACTTTACCTGCATGATAACACACAGGACTTTGCTTACGGACAAGTAGAGATATATATGTTTGGTTTCAGTTACAGAGTCTATATGGACTGGAGTCTTGTCACGTATACCCGTAGTGCAGTATCTCATCTAGGACAAGACTACGCGTAGATATATCAACAATAACACGAAAAGCAGGAAGTAAATTTTTATGGCCGTATTGCATACTGAACTATCCATTTATTTTATATGATATCAAAGCCTATGCATGTCTGCCTATCTTCTCACATACAAATGATATCAACACACGTGCTTGCCTACCTGGCGCCTGTCTATCTATCATCTAATAACAAGTTAGATCAAAACCCGAATGCTTAGTTGTTACCTACCAATGCATCCTCTTACTAAAAATGATATCAAAACATATATCTGCCGATATGTCATGCATCTACCATTTTATCTACTTGCTTAAAAATGATATCAAAACACGTCTGCGTACCTCGCGCCTGTCTATCTATCATCTTATTTAAAGTTAGATCAAAACCCGAATGTTTAGCTGTTACCAACCAATGCATCTAAAAATGATATCAAAACATAATTATATCTGCTAACCTGTTATCTACCATTTTATCTACTGGCACCTGTCTATCTATCAACCTGAAAGTGATATATAAAGATAAGCCTGCCTACCCGTCATCTATCTTTCCATCCACTTTCATAAAAGTGACATCACAACCCATAACCGTGTATCTGTTACCACCTACCTATCAATCCACTTACTGAACAATAATACCAAAACATATACATACATGTACAAGGTAATCGACAAAATAGAAACAGGGCAAAAAGAAACGAAACAAGAAACATTTGCTAGGAAAAAATGAAACAGGAGAAAGGACACACTTTAGGATCATGTAATGACATATATAAGTTAAACATTGCACATTATACATTATTAATATTATTTTGAGAGGTTTGTTGATGTATTTTTTCTGGTTTGTTTTCGATGTTTGTAAACGTATGCTGTATATAATGTGGCATTTCATGATGCAACATACGTAGTACATATATACTATGTATATAAATATTATTATTATTATTATTATTATTACTATTTTTATTATTATTATTATTATTTTTATTGTTATTATACTCATCGAAATTGCTATCAAATTGTTTTTCACGACTTGATGCTCCATACATAGTAGAGAAATAAGCTAAGGCTAATAGTGTCAGAAGAACGAATTTGTACGTAATAAGATCGATGAACACCTCAGATTGCAAGCCAGATTGCACACATATCTACATGCAGTATACGCATTTACAGTGGGTTACTATCATTTTGTAAACCACGCCCCCTTTTCTGGGTAAATAGGACACGAGTTCTACGAAGGCGCGCCATTAGAAAAGAACCCGAGGACAAGGCATACACTAGTGGCAGCTCTGTCATTGCTTTCTGATAGCAGAATGGGTGTTCTAGAGGGCACGTGCAAGCCGGGAAACAGCGATCATCGCGGACAGACATTTTATAGTGACAAAATGGAGTGTGCACGAGTGGTTTGTGGAGATCCGACAACTGTCAGCACCTCTGTGTCGACAACTTGCAAGTGTTGTCGCGTGCATAAGTTGATCTCATACCTTGCTTTACTGTTGGCACTCACTGCGTGTTTACTCCGGGGTACTGATTTTATTGCAAGTCGTCAACAATTAAATGCATTGTCTCCAGAGGACCGACTCATGTTACAAAACTTTCTGATTCTGAAAGATTCGTTGGAACAGTCTGACAGTCAAAATGGAAACATTTGGGAGTTAGCAAAAGAGAATGGCAAGGTATGTTTGTATCCTGGATCCTCTTGTAAGGTTTAATGGAACTGAGAGTGTTTCATTTTGTCAAAGGCAGGACTGCGATATTTGTAAATATAAAAAGGGAGATAACTCTGTTACCCAACAAGGCCTTCCTCGAGAATTGTCAATTCCTGTTTGCGTGTGTACTTTGAGCAAAGTGAATCTCGAGGAAAGGTAATTCAGATTAAAAAACAAACAGAGAAATAAGCTGAAAAGCACCCCAAGGAAAGTGAAAAAGTAGTGCAGATTCTGTTACAGCGGTCTAGCTAAAGTTTTACACGTGCATTTATACTAAATGTATTAGATGTGTCAATGGTCATTGTACTGTGAAAAGTCTCTCTTGTAACCTTATCGAGCACTACATATAAGGAGACGAAATATTATAAATTGAAAATGAAAGTAGGTTACATTGTGACACTGAGACGCAGAAATCAGTAATAGCTTATTCTGACAACAGATCACACACACAGAGCGAGATTAAGTTTTGTCGGCTATTGGGCTACAGATATTTGAAGGACCCATTTAACCCCTCCCTGCCCCTCCCACTCCCCCCCGGTGATTTGATCTCTGTAGGGCCCAGCATGCAGACTGAGGGCCTCGTAACGCCCATACAGCCCTGGGTTGCAGGCGAAAACATTCGGCGCTGCAGGCACACATAAAGTGCAGTGTATTTCAGGGTTGGCTTGATTTTCAATGTGTGCTGGCACATGAGTAATTGGGTGTTGGGTGTGTCCGTTCTTGTGCAGACGGCCTGTATACGTTTATATGTGATTTTATACAAGAGTTCTCTATATACTAGTGTTGTTGTGTAGTTTTTTGTTGATGCGTACATATACTTATATAGAACTTCCGTTTAAGATAGGCGCTCGCGTGTGCGTACTTTTACATTTATTTGTATCATATCTGTGTGCGTGTTTGTGTATGTTTGAATGAAAGCGCGGATAATCATCTCACCCGGATTCGAACCAATAACTACAAGAGCCAACTGAGTAATGAACGAGTGCTGCAACGCGCTGATATTACTTGTTTTGACTTGATGGTTTTACGATAAAAAAGTGATTGAGTGTCTCTCCTAAATGAGTTCGTGTCTCCTATACCTAGTTTCAAAGGACTAATCCATACAAATATTTCTAAGACGGGAAAAAATAACATAGAGGCACACAGGCATTCTGCAGGTGATAAAACTGATATGAAATTTCATTTTTTTTGTTCAGGATAATTTGGAAACTCTTTCCATGAAGAGGATATTCAAGCGAGATACAATCGAATCCGGGAAACGGAAAACGAAAAAAAACAAGAAGAAACGTAAAGGAAGTAAGCACCTTTATTTCTCCTTATTATTTTCATTACTTTTGAATTTAGGAATTACCATCCATTGTACATGTGTCATATTTTTTGTCATTATAATACAACTCGTGCAGGGCTCCAGATAAGGGCCGTACACGCTCATAAAAAGACTGAGGTCTTGTCATTTCACCAACACAACTACACGTGCTCAATTTTATAAGCAAATTAAAAGAAAGGGGTCGTCCAAGGTTAAGTTGAATACATTTTGTCATGACAATAAGTGGACACTGTCCCTTCCTGTGTTACATAGTTTATACATGATGTGTTAAATTTTCTTAATTTTACAGGCTGCATACAGAGATGTTTATTTGATCATGTGTTTCATGTGTTCAGAAAAGGGGAAATGCAAACGACGATGTCCGCGCGGTCCACGGGGCCCTGAAGGACCGAGAGGACCGGAGGGGCCTGAGGGGCCTGCAGGACCTCCAGGTAACTAATCCATATAACATTGTAAGGAAGATAAATTCGAGATGAGAAGAATAGTAGTAGCAGTTGCTCATCAACAGTTTACAAAACCGATGTATTGAATTGAAACTGTAAATTTCAGGAAATAATGATTCTGACGTGGACGAATTAAATGTTAGTCCTGCAAACTAATGCCATAAGGATTGATTCCAGTATGTTTATACAGGAACCTATTTTAACCTTCTGGAATTCCAGTGCATGAAGATACTACTCAAAATTCATGATTCAGAAATAACCCTTTACCATTAAAATTCTAGTGTTTCACCAGTGTTGCAGGAGGCTATTGTTAAATAACTTCATGTTAAACAGTACTGCACAAGAGTCTATTTGTTTCCTGGCAATAAAAATTATGTCTGTTTTGAGTACAGATGAGTGTTTCAGAAAGAATGTAGTAGAAATCCAGTTCTGCAATACGGTCTTGGTTATAGCGAGTCTTCGCCTCTCCAGTAGTTTTCAAAATCATCATATTCATCTCATGTCTCCACAATGTAATCGCACAGAGATGTTAAGATGACGATCTTAAAGCTTAATGCTTAAGTTGCCTTAATAGGGGTGTTAACAGTGGGATGGATCAACTTTATGTCAAGATTGGTTGGTGAAATAGGGCCCCCTTTACGAACCGATCTTGCCTGCTTTGAACAAGCATTGAAATATGGAGGACGGATGCTTTCGACAATGACTCATAATACAAAGAAGAGCATTCATCGAATCGTTGAGAGACACTTCTGAAACTATCTGCATATTTCCTGCTTCTATT
Source organism: Diodora aspera (assembly GCA_031471655.1). Taxonomy (NCBI): domain Eukaryota; kingdom Metazoa; phylum Mollusca; class Gastropoda; order Lepetellida; family Fissurellidae; genus Diodora; species Diodora aspera. The sequence continues at coordinate 7,108 of JAUELE010230000.1, read as the reverse complement.
CTAGAAACGTACCCTCGCTTGTTTCTGTGACAGGATAATCTTGATGTTACCTATGTTAATGAGTCTGCATAATTACAATTATACAATGTTTATCCTGTACTCAGGGAGCATGTTACATTTATAAGAGTTTACCAACATATGATAGGTATGATGTTATTATTAAGTCTGTATTTACACAAATATGTTCCAATGGAAAACCTTTGAGTTCTGTTGTGAAATCTTCGATCATGTATTTCAGGTCTACCAGTCATTTCCGGGGTAAGAATCTTTCTTTTCTTAATTCAAGTTTTCCTAATGTCCAAATATCGTCATGATCAGCAGAAGCATTGGTATTACTGTAACTACTGTACTCGTGGTGTAATTTGGTACTCACATTTTATAGTCTATGAAATTCTTTGGTGTTGATCATAGCTTATTAATAGGAAACATTTCTGATCACTTCGAAAATACTTTATTATCAAACCACATGGACAAGTTAACCCACATAATTATTTGGTTTACAGTGTTACAATGTTTATTTAAAAACTGAAATTCTAACCCACAGAAGGCAGCTCACTACACGCCAAGATTCTGGCAGGATAGGTCAGAAGAGGAATTTGGCTATGGTAAGACTAACATTCTAACCTATTGCGTAGTTGCACGTCATATACGACTATCTTCGTTCAATTAACGCTAGTTTGGTTCCATCTTAAGGTTACCTCTGAAATTGAAAGCTCTTGTTTATGTGAACATTTGTTTTATTACTTAATGACACAACCATTGTGGAAGCAGAGATACGAATGGACGTAAGATAACCGCTCTGTCAGTTGGAAGGAACAGAACAGGATTTGAATAGAATGGGCAGTGACATGCAGTAGAGAACATGAATACCAACATTGAGTCGGGGAACGAAAGACATTTTTTGCAAACAAATTTGACAATTTTAATTGACAGTTTTCCATGGTATTGTTTCATCTAGGTCAACTTTAATCTAAACGCCTCGGCTTAGACCGCAAATCATAACATCCTATAGGTGCAACATTTATGAGAAAGATTTCACATCAAACAGTGGAGACAATATTATCCAATAGCAAATGGTTTTAATCTTGATTACTTCCTTGTATAGGGCTTAGCAACCGAGACTTCTCTAACAACGAAGTTCAACCCCTGTGTACTCTATGCTATCTGCTTTCAGTAACCCCTGTTTTATAACTATTCAGTTTATGATTATTTGAATGCAACTTCCTCTTTTTCCACGTAGGCATCCTTAATTCTACTAAAACTTTGTTAGCACTGCATGGCGACAGGGTGACCTATTAAGACTTTTTCTCTGCACCCCTTCTTTGCAATTACGATGCTCTTTCTCACGAGTTTTAAACATTAAACTCTTAACTTTGTCATGACAAAGGAAAAAAAACCGTTACAAATATTGAATCTAAAACAGCGGACAGCTATCATAACCAGTGAAATAGAAAAGTTAAGCGTCTCCTTTGTTCTTCTTCCAGGCGGACGATGCACATACGTGGAAAAATGGGGCGGTCGAGCTTGCAGGAATCGAACTCTTGCAATGAAAAGTAAAGTGTATCTATAATTATACCCCCAATGTTTTCAGACAGGATATTGTTAACATGCCGAAAGGGTTACAACGAGAATAACATTATAAAGAAATCTTTTTCATTTTATCTTGTAACAAAGTCATTTTTAAACATGTTTCGTTAAAGGTGCAAACAGTTATGTTGTTGCTGCTGTAAGAATTGAAGATTTGTGTTCAAAATGCTTAAGATGGTCCTTCAATTTCAGGAGGAAAAATGAAATTTTTTCATGTTGCTGAGTGGGTGACGGAGAACGAGAATATAGGGAACCCAGTCAAGCTGCTTGACACAGGCGAGTTCGTGGTGGCTGAGGACGGAGTCTATCTCTTATATACCAGTGTGAGTGCTTAAATTCAGGCATGTGTTTAAACTGCAAAATATTTCAACAGGAGACGTTGATGAGATTTGTTGCACGAGACTATGTGTAAGCCTATATATGAGTTTAATCAAGTTGCTCTGGAGGGATCGACCACTTACTTTTAAGAGGGGGAGGGAATGGGTGTAAAGTTTTCAAAAATGAAAAGTTTGCAGACAATCTTGTAGAAAAGACTAGATTGCATGTTACAGAAGTAAAAATAGATATAGACTGCATGTTGCAAAAGTAGCAAAAACCGAGTGCAGAGACATATACGTTTTATAGTTTCTCATTTTATAATTATGAAATGTATCATGAAAAATTGTATAATCATGTATGTATTTATGTAAAAGATGAGAGCGTAAACATGAATGTATGTACAACGCCCCTTTGTGTGTGCGTTTGTGTCTGCTTGTATGTACATTCAGGAAATCTGTTGTTAGTCAAATACAGCATTTTGCAATTGTCGTTATAGGTACTCTTTTACGACAGCAAAGTCAAGCAAAGTCAAGCTGTAACCAAGAATGGAGACAAATTATTCAAGTGTATGGATGGTGTGGACCACAGTTCCCATGATGCAGGAAGAGGTATTAACGCCAAATACCGAACATGCAGCATCACAGGTGTGTTTGTCTGGGGTAAAGCTAGCCATTCTGTTATGTGGTTAAGGCACAGAAACACCAAACAAAAGCAGATCTACAGAAAAAGGTTCACCCGGAAAGTGTTCAGCTGAAAATCATATCAGAAAAATGTGAAGATGAACGTGTTGTACCAATTGCTTTGTTAAACGTTGCGTGTTATGTAAATACAAGTGGCACCGTTAACTGAACATATTTTCTGTATTTATGTACTTTACCTTTGAGCATAATATTCCGTGCATAAGGAAAATGTTCTTTGTTTTAAGACTTTACAGTCTAGTAGGCAAAAACGAGAATCAAACGTCTTACAAGTTAATCAACATGAGGGTGATGACATGGGTTATTGGCTATTGCAGGAGTAACGTTCTTGAAGACGGGAGACAAACTGGCGGTGGAAAACCTCTACAACAACACCATACTCGATCTGACAGACGATTCCACATTTTTTGGAATTGTACAACTCATTCCGGGCTCGAAACACAAACACAGACATGGGCATGAAGAGAAGACGAACGAGGATTAACACGTGTATGAATATCTCGGCCCTGCCAGATACTGGGTTCAGTGTGTCAAACCGTCCGGTGACTCGTACTGAGCTCTTCATATACAGCCACAAGTGGCTTAAGTCTATGTGTTTTGTATCAGTGGACTAAGAGTAGCAAATACCTACATAAAAAGATCACGTTATGCATGCGGATACACGCTATGACACTGGTACCTATTCTTAGAGTAAGCAATAATAATTTGTATGATGTTATAGGAATTTTCAAACGCCTACAATTAAAAATGCACAACTATAACAGAACAATGGGTGATGGTTATCGTTACCAAGTTACATAAACTGAAATGTTTAGAAATTTGAACAACATTATTGTTATAGTGTATATAAATCAGGCCCGGATCAGGGGGGGGGGGCACTTTAATTTGTTTTGCCATGTTAGCAGCAAACCAACCCCTACAATAGTACGAGAACTCATTAAAAATATGCTGACAATGCACCATTTGGCATGTTAATTTTTCCAAATTTTCCAGGTGAGCACCCCGCCCCCCGGAAACCCCTAAAAATTATAACTAAGGTCCTCCCCCCATTACGCAAATCCTGGATTCGGTCCTGATATATTAGTGGATTTAATATACACATATGAAGAAAGAATTGAGGGTTATAAGAATCTAACGAAATTTGTACCAGTAATATGCAATCTTCAAGGGAAAGAAGAGAATAGAGTCTGGTTATTATTCTGACAATTTTTGTTTGATCTGGGTTTTTTGTTTTACTGTAGCTGTCATTATAAAGAGATTAATGCAGATATTTCATTCTGCGCTTGCATTGTAAATATCTTTTATTGTCATTGTAAATAGCTTAATGCAGATACTTCATTTTTTTATCGGTATAAATACATGTTGCAAAGCTGTTGTAAATGTTATTATCTATAATATTATATTTGTAAATATCATTTTCATTGTTAAGTTTCCGTTTTCAAGATCTCAGTCTTATTTTAGGTTCAAGTGATGTTTATTTTTCAAGTATTCGATGTTTATCTTAACTTGTACCATTTCCAATGTGTTCAAAAATGATGACTGTCAAATTGCACATGTTTTCGTTATGTGTTAAATTGGTAACTCTTTGTCAATCTATACAGTCTTTAATTGTGTGTCAAGACCGGTGACGTTATTTCAAATTGTACAGTTCTTCAATATGAGTCAAAATGTTGCTTAGTTATTAATTTTGTTATCTGTCACATATGCGAGTGTTATGCACTGTTTGTGTTACCTTGGGATGACCATTTATGATTGATAGACAATAGTTTACTATAGGTTTTTAGCTAAAGTAAAACTTGCTATTTCATTTGTTTTTCTGAACATATTTCTTTTCAATGATCTTCTGTAGTTTCAACTGGTCAGTTGTGTGGGAACATGTCTTGTTAAATTATCCCTTAACCGTAACTGGAGTTTGGGATTACATTTAGATTTTGCAATCATCCCGTTTGGCAGACAGTGCGGTGAGGACACCAGAGGAGAAATTAATGACATGCCATGCTATTGTTTACATAGTTCTGAATACAGTGGATAGTGCATTCTTCAAGGCATGTATCAGTCCCGATGGTCTTAGGTTCGAATCTCGCCTGGAAGAGGTTATTGGATGGAACTCTACCAGTTTTGATGCTGTACAAATTCATCTAAAACCACATTAAACACAAATCATTTACAATTCACATAGTCACAGTTTGAACTTTATATATTGTAAATATGCGTGTGTATAATGTGCATTCATCTTGGTTCCTATTTGTAAGGGCAAAACGTTTCCATCATAATTATACTCAGATGTCCAGTCTATGAGAATAGTTTTGTGTCTGTGTATTATAAATTAGGAAATGAACTAACGAACAAACACATGAACAGAAACATGTTTGAATTTGCTGAGATTTCTAAGTCACTGTTATATGAAACAAGAATTCCTATCTCATCTGTTGTATACCTTCATCTGACATCATTAAATGAGTTTATTATTTGCATTTGTAATAGTACTGCGTTTCGCTGGTTTACGGTGTAAGTATGTTGTGCAACATAATTTCAAGTGTGAAATAAATACATGTCATATTTAACATAATCATTTCATGTACCTTTTACTTTGCGCACACACCTTATGCTAGGTTCAAAGGAATATGCTACATGGAAAGTGGATGCTTCTATCCGTCATGTCTGCCAGTGATATTCCATATTCCTACCTTGTGCTTGGTGTCGTAAATCTGCGTTTGACATGGATGAGGCAGTGTGCCAACGCCAAACACTATAAAGACACAATTCTCTATCGGTCTGTCTAAATCAAGATACACTTTATTAGCAGTACGTTGTCAAGCTATCATTTTCTAATATTTTGATTATTATAGCCCTGTTCTAAACAGGCTCATATAACACATAACACACGATGATTCCCAATGTTCTCAGGGGTCTCAATCAAACTATCCAGTGTGCACAAGTTCAAAGTCGTGCTTAATGTGGTATGTGAGAAACGTGCATGTGCTTCGTGACGTGTATAGGAAAGTGAACGTGCTCTGTTTGGTAAATGGGAAGTGTCGACCAAGCCCCCGATCATCAATCGACCTACGGAAGGATAACTTTTTCAACAATATAGGTTGGAATATTGTTGCTATCGTTTGTGTATCAGGCATGGCATCAGTAAAGTAAAATACTTCAACCTGAGGTGTTATATTTAATACTTTCTGCATCCTACGTTTGAAATTTATGGGTTTTTTTGTAATGACAATTAACCCAATGTGTCAGTCTTGAATTACCATATGAGTCTTGGAATGGACTGATACACAGAAAATAAGATTGTCGGAAGACGCTTTCACGATGTTTCCCTACCCGTTTCACACCTGTGGAAGTTCATGAGTCGACCTGCTTAAATAATATAATCTACCCACCCTACTTAATTAACTCGGAGTTGCTCTGACTAATGAGTAGAACAACATGGATCAAGCTGACAACGGTGGACTGATCAGAAGCATGCCTCAGAGGTGGTTTGACCCGATAGATGTGACGTTGGTTGCAAAATGCAAAGTTCTGGTATTATATCCTACCTCTTTAACGACCTAGTGCACCCCCCCCAATCACACCAACGTTTAGAAACCATGCATTGGATCGAAAAGCCTACTTGCTGCAGATATCATTTCTATTTGCCCATATAATTTAGATCAGGAGATATGTTTCGACGATGACAAATATCCCTTATTATTTTGGTATAGTATACTACTCCAAAAAGAAACGCATAGCACAGACTTTTGTCAATATTTTAAGTGAACATATGAGCTTCACCTGACATGCACGTGGAACAAAGTTACTGCAATGATTAGACCAGACAGTATAGACAAGGTCGACAGTAAGTTGCACTGTAAATACAGGTCAAGGTCAGAGGAAACCAGTAACGATTATGACCACCATTAGAGTCAATCACAGCCTGACACCGTCTTCCCATGGACACGATCAGATTCCGGATGACAGGCCTGGAAATGTTCTGGTACTCCTCTCGCAACGCCAAAAACAAATCTCGAAGCGTCTGTGGCTGTGAGTGACGTCGTCGCACACGTCTATCCAGTTCGTCCCACAAGTGTTCAATTGGGTTTAGATCTGGTGATCTTGAAGGCCTTAGAAGAACCTGAATGTTGTTCTGTGCCAGGAACACCGTAGTCAATCGTGTCGAATGTGGTCGAGCATTATCATGTTGAAAAGTGGTGTTTTGTCTGTTCATGAACGGAATGACGTGTGGCCTAATGACTTAATCACAATAACGTCGAGATGTTCGATTGCCCTGAATCTGAACAAGATCTGTCCTACCACTGTATAAAATGCCCGCCCACACCACAACACTTCCACCGCCGAATTGTTCCATTTCATGAACACATGTTGCAGCATAACGTTCATGACGACGTCTATACACGCATGCTCTCCCGTCTGGATTTCTCAGTGGAAATCGTGACTCATCACTAAAAATGACAGTTCTCCATCTCTGCATAGGCCATGGCCGATGATTGACACACCATTGT
>JAUELE010229989.1:0-12149 GCA_031471655.1 Diodora aspera | reverse complement strand
ATGAACTACTTTATGTATATAGCAATGTTGACACATTCCTAGTCAAGATGAACTACTTTATGTATATAGCAATGTTGACACATTCCTAGTCAAGATGAACTACTTTATGTATATAGCAATGTTGGCACATTCCTAGTCAAGATGAACTACTTTATGTATATAGCAATGTTGACACATTCCTAGTCAATATGAACTACTTTATGTACATAGCAATGTTGACACATTCCTAGCAAAGATGAACTACTTTATGTATATAGCAATGTTGACACATTTTTACCAAACGCACAGAGTTGGAGTTGTTTATAGCACAAGAAGCACCAGATGTTATCTGTTTCAGAAAAATATAGCCAAGACATCAAGGGCTTAATGTTCAAAGGTGTGAAATACAGCTAGATGGTTACGACATGTGTAGTAAGTCAGATCCTACCAACGTGCATAGAGGTGTTGTTGGCTACAAGGACTATGCTAAGAAAAAAAACAAAGTGAAGAGTTGCGTAGGACAACGAAGACCTTATTGGAGCAGCAACTGGCCAGAGAGATAAAGAATAATCCAAAGGCCTTCTACGCATCTGTGCCAGAAGTAAGCTGAAAATAAAGGACACTGTGCCAGACCTTGAGACACAATGGAAGGGAACCTTGCAACGACTGACAAGCAAGAGGCCGAAACACTAGCGTATAAACATTAGCGTATATACAGCGGAGGATCTGCGCTCGATACCTGATTTCGTTGACATAAGCCAAGAAGCTGCAACAGAAACACTCGTTTTCACCGAGGAAACAGTAAGAAAAGAGCTGACAACTCAGAAAACAAACAGGTCTCCCGGACCAGATGGACTACATCCATTAGTACTCGAAGAAACAGCGGAGGTGATCTCCACACCTCTAAGGATGATATCTACAAAATCACTCAGTGAAAATATAGTCCCATAAGAATGGAAGGATGCACGTGTAACCCCTATTTTTAAGAAGGGAAGCAAGCAATCGTCCGGGAACTGCCGACCAGTTAGCCTGACAAGCATCATCTGTAAAATTATGGAATCCTATACATGTAGTTAAGGACAGTATCATGCAACATCTGATCAGGACATGCAACAATTTGATATCAGACCGTCAGCATGGCTTTGTGAGGGGAAGATCCTGCATAACCAACCTGCTTGTGGTTCAAATTTAACATCAGACTGGCATAACAGAAATGTTGATGTTTTTGGAATAACCCTTAATCCGCACTTAACTAATCTTTGGGTAATACATACCAGAAATAGAAATAATTGTGCAAACCCTTTCAAAATGGAGAAAACGAAAACTTGGATTTCTAGGTAAAATTACGATCATTAAGACTCTGGCTACACTCGTTCATATTTTTCTGCCCTCCCAAATTCACCAACTAAACTTATCAAAAACTTAAATAAAATATTTTTCACATTTGTATAGGACGATAATTATGAAAGATAAAATAAAAATAAAATACATGATGAGGAAACACGAAGAAGGCGGTCTCAGAATGATAGATATTGAAGCATTTATTGATTCCTTGAAGATACCAAACCTTAAACGCTACTATACTGCCAGGCAAAAGAAACGATGCCAAATGATTCCAGTTATTTTTCCTTTACGTCTTTATGTCCTGGTTGATCCAAATGATGCTTGTATTTCAATGATTGTAGTGTGATTGGCATCATATGCATGTTGTTGATAAAACTTGCTAATCTTGAAGGGATATCTCTTGTATATCCAACGCATTTGTGAATTTATTCAGTAGTCTCTTAAAATGTTGGCATCGTTTCTTTTGCCCGTCAGTATATATAAGACCGCTAACCACGATCTATGCGGTTTTCCATTAGAAGACATATTTAAACTAGGTGCAAATATTAAAGATTTATCAACTTCAAAACCCATTTTGGAAGGATACACTGATTTCTTTGGCAAAATATTTAAGAATGCATAAGATAAAAATCAACAATATTCATGAAATTCTTGCACAACCACTTTGGCTCAATCACAACTTTAAATTCCCTAATTTTCTGAGTTAATCTTGACTAATCTTATACACAAACGCTATACCATATAATATGATATTTCTCATTTCACATGCTTTTGAATATTCATATTTATTAAAATACCTTAGGTGAAAAAGGTTACATAAAAACATTCCGAACTTTCTGACAATTTAAAAAATATTCGTATACCTTTGAAAACCTCGCACTTGTACTTAAATGTACTCGGCTAACATTCGGAAAGCATCGGGAAATCAAGGAAACATTCTTCAGATACCCACAAGTAAAATTAGCGATAAGGCAGGCTATTTGAAAGTGAAAAATAAATCCGTCTGAATCTGCCGCGAGAAGGGGGATACGGCATTATTTAATTAGGCACACACTTTTATAATGTCTGGTTTACAGATTATGTTATTTATTTAACACAGATAGCACCAGACCGATGTTTCTGTTTGGGAACACGTATCCAACTTTAAAGACAGCTGAACACTCCGCTAATTGCATATCATTCGTGAACTCGTTTGTGTCTCTTCCAGGTCAAACGAAGGGAAGATAACTCCGACTTGTTCCACTGTCACAGAATGCAACGGTCAGATGTTTTGGAATCAGGTTTATTGTGATGTTACGTTCGAGATCGGCCAATCTAAAGCAAAGATCGGGGCTCATTCTTACATCTTGATGAGCCGGAGTTCTGTGTTCCTCGAAAGTCTTCGCTATGGTCAGTTTGACATTCTGAAGATACCTGAATGTACAGAGGAAGAAATACGGTGTTTCCTGTGGTGAGCTGCTTCTTCTTCTTCTTCTTCTTCTTTTTCTTCTTCTTCTTCTTCTTCTTCTTCTTCATCTTCTTCATCGTCTTCTTCTTCTTCTTCTTCTTCTTCTTCTTCTTCTTCTTCTTCTTCTTATTCTTCTTCTTCTTCATCTTCTTCTTCTTCTTCTTCTTCTTTCTTCTTCTTTCTTCTTCTTCTTCTTTCTTCTTCTTTCTTCTTCTTCTTCTTCTTCTTCTTCTTCTTCTTCATCTTCATCTTCTTCTTCTTCTTCTTCTTCTTCTTCTTCTTCATCTTCTTCATCTTCTTCTTCATCTTCATCTTCTTCTTCTTCTTCTTCTTTCTTCTTCTTTCTTCTTCTTCCTCTTTCTTCTTCCTCTTTCTTCTTCTTCTTTCTTCTTCTTTCTTCTTCTTTCTTCTTCATCTTCTTCTTCTTTCTTCTTCTTTCTTCTTCTTCTTCTTCTTCTTCTTTCTTCTTCTTTCTTCTTCTTTCTTCTTCTTCTTTCTTCTTCTTTCTTCTTCTTTCTTCTTCTTTCTTCTTCTTCTTCTTCTTCTTTCTTCTTCTTTCTTCTTCTTCTTCTTCTTCTTCTTCTTCTTACACCACCACCACTCACCTACCACTACTACTACTACTACTACTACGCCCGCTACTACTACTAGGTGATTTACTACTATCTCTACTACTGCTACTGCTACTATTACTACTACTACTACTGTGCCACCCTCTACTAATACTACTACTACTGCTACTACTACTACTATTGCTGCTACTACTACTACTAATACCACTACTGCTACTACTACTACTGCTACTACTACTCCTACTACTACTAATGCTGCTACTACTACTGCTACTACTACTACTAATACCACTACTGCAACTACTACTAATACCACTATTGCTGCTACTACTACTCCAACTACTACTAATACCACTATTGCTGCTGCTACTACTACTGCTACTACTACTACTAATACCACTAACGCTACTACTTCTACTGCTACTACTACTACTACTACTACAAAGCCTATACTACTTTAACTACTACTACTACTACTACTACTAGTCCTATACTACTACTATGCCTGCTACTACTACCACCACTACTACTACTGCTGCTACTACTACTAGGACCATGGCCACTACCACTACTACTAGGACCATTACCACTACCACTACTACTGCTACTATTGCTGCTACTACTACTAGGCCTATACTACTACCACTACTACTACTACGGCTACTACTGCTGCTGCTACTACTGCTACTAGGCCTATACTACTACCACTACTATGTCTGCTGCTACTACTGCTACTACTACTACCACTACTACTACTACTACTACTGCTGCTGCTACTACTACTACTACTACAACTACTTACGACACATAACACGTCTGTCTCCATGACAACGTTACCTTCATTCATGAATATAATATTTGAAGAAATATTGTAAGTCAAATATATGCCAAGTGACTTTCAGCTATATTAATCATCAAACTGTTTGATAATTAAACCATTTTAACTGATAATATTTCATAAACATACACCATGTAGTTCTCGGAGGTATTTTAGTTGTGAGCCGGCGGACTTCCGGGCACGAGGCCTCGGAGCTTCATCCGCCGATTCATGTCCCAAGATGTTAGTGGAACATAGGGGAGCTATCTCGTGGAAAGTGAACCTTGGACATGAACAATGTGCCACCAGAGGCCGCTAGCATGCTCCACCATGGCGACGATAACCGTAATCGAAAAATGTGGATGCCTTGGCCGATTTTTGCCGAACGTGAGTTTGTGAGATTGGGTGAGATGGATGAATGATTGCCACTGGGGACTACTTTCAAATGGCACCAGCGAGGCCTCTGTATTGGATCACCAATATGAAGAAACTAGCTTGAGGGCGTTGCCACATATAAATCGGTATTATGTTTGGACCTCTTAAAGGAAAATGTTGTCGCAGAATGTTTAAGCTGATGCATCATTCTTGTTCGACGAATGAAATCCTGTATGTTATATCAACTTTTGATTGTACGTTGACACTTGAATGCTATTTATAGTAACATACTTTTTCACATAACAATGAAACTTTTGTCTACAAATAAAATCTAAAAATTTGTGCATTTAGTCTCTGCATTAATGCTCAAAAATAAATTAGATGCACTTTTGAAAAGTGTTCGGTATCCATGGCAACAGAGTCTAAAAATGGAACTTCAAAGCTATTTGAAATTTAAAAAACGCCCAGTAAATATCTTGCAAATAACTATTTTATGAAGTTCAAAACCATGGGGAGTGGGAGAGATACTGAAAATAAATAGTTTGCAGACAATTTTGAAGAAAGTAAATAGTTTATACGAGTCAAGAGTGGGAACTAAATATATATATTGCAGAAATATACATGCATATATTTTTTTAATTTTTCAGTTCATAATTATGAAATGCATCATGAAATGTGTTTTCGCTAACATTTTAATTAATTTTAATTGACTTTAATTTTGTGTACATAAGAAAATCAAACATATCCTGAATATTAAATTTGTTCAATAAATATTAATGTTTGTCTACAAAAGACGAAATACGCGTATCGAGTGAAGAAAAATGATTTTACGGGGACCTACACTGAGGTGTTATTCTTTTATACGTATATAAACGTCCAGCAGTTCTCATTCGCAGATACTAGTAACTGGAATATATTTTTGAGCCCAAAATTACCCAAATGACATTAGAAGTACCTAATAAGCTTCAGCTTTGGAGAATAAATAGCTTAAACATTATCTATAGAACTGTTAATTGAAATGGCTTAAAATATCCCTAATGATTTAATGGATGAACGATGGCTCACGCCCAGTGTCAATAACATCGAATCGTGTCTCGATAACCAACTCAGAACTACTTACTGGTCGTAAATGATAAATTATCATGACGGTAAAGCATGACCAAGGTATTGTATAACCATTGTTCTTTACAGCAATATGCGAATGGTGTCAGAGGTTTTACAACCGGGATTGATTGAGGCAACAAGGTCAGGCTTCGCGAAGCAGAAAAACGGGTTTAGCTTATATACAGATTGAGGCGACCGAATAGCAGCAATCCTGTTTTAATTACACAAAAACTAATTTAACGCAAACGCAGTCAACTGGTTTAAAGTACAGACCGACAAAGGTAGCACACAAGCAGCAAACTGGCTTGACTTTCAAAAACTAATGTAACGTACAAGAAGCAAACTAGTTGATTTACATACAGACAGGGGTAGCACACAAGCGGAAAACTGTTTTAACTTATATAACAACTGATGTAGCACGCAAACAGGAAACTGATTGGACTTACATACAAACTGGGGTAGCACACAAGCTGTAAACTGGTTTGACTTACATACAGGCTGGGGTAGCTCACAAGCAGCAAACTAGTTTAACTTATATACAAACTGGCGTAGCTCACAAGCAGCAAACTAGTTTAACTTATATACAAACTGGCGTAGCTCACAAGCTGTAAACTGGTTTGACTTACATACATACTGGGGTAGCTCACAAGCAGCAAACTTATTTAACTTATATACAGACTAGGGTAGCTCACAAGCAGCAAACTGGTTTGACTTACATACAGACTGAGCTAGCACACAAGCAGCAAACTAGTTTAACTATTATACAGACTGAGGCAGCAAACCGGTTTGATTTTCATACATATCGGGGCAGCAAACTGGCTTCACTTACATACAGACTGGAGTAGCACACAAGCAGCAAACCGGTTTAACTGACATACAGACTGAGGCAGCAAATCGGTTTGACTTTCATACAGACTTAGGTAGTGCACAAGCAGCAAATTGTTTAATTACAGCAAAATGAGGTTGACTTACATACAGCTGCAGATCCTGGTTTCGATATGTTGGAGGAAAAACGAACCAGGATCCACTTTAATCAGACCGAGGTAAAATAAAAGCGTCTTTTGCATTAATAACGACTGGCATTTGACCTTATGCTTATTAAGCGTTATTATCTGCATGTTCAGTGACTGATAAATTAAATCAGGTAGAGAAAAGCATAGTCATATTTGCATACTCGGTCATTGGTACATAAGGTCAGGATCACAAACGCGACAAGGATATGGGTTCGAATCCTGCCCGGGCACCTCTCTTTCAACCCGGAGATTTGAACCCAGACACCAATGTGATGTACATGTAGGTGACACCTTGGATATGCCTGAAAAATTGTCGAAAACCATGTTAAAGCCAAAATCACTCACAAGACCAACAATCAGTGCAAACAATACTCAAACACTACATAAAAGTTAGAATAATAGAAATGTGGCGTGCTGAAAGTCCTCAAAGCCTGAGACCAGAAACATCAGATGGCATGTTAATCAAAATTATGTATGTGTGCTCGATTCGTGTACAGTTGAGATGGGCACATCCGGTGTGGACTTGGTCTTCACTAAACTTTTTATTCCACGTCTGATATCTGTACTCATTACGGCATACACAACAGGATTCAGCACACAGCCGACAGTCGGCAACAAGAAACAGATGTCCACTGCTAGCCGATATTGACCCGGATCCTCTGCAAAGGCTACGAGACACATACAGATAGCCTGGGGTAACCACATCAGGATGAAGGCGCTCAGAATCACACTACACGTCCTGAGAGCTTTGATGTCGAAGATGCTCATGTCTGAAACCAAATGTCAATCAATTAATTAACTATTATAAGTTCTAGAACTGCACATGTACAAACCTATGTTATCTACTGGGATCAATGGGTGTCCATGACCAACTTGAGTCGAACTCGTAGTCCGGCGATAGTCACGCCGCGAGCTTAATCTTAGCTGGGTCTTTGACTTGTTGTTCATTTGGAGAAGGTATTCTACTGCTAATTGTTCTGACTGTGAAAAAGTTTCATTATTTTAGTTGAATCACCATTATCAATCAATCATTTATCATTCATCAAGATCTTCAATGACTATCATCTATAATCATCTGTCTTCAACATCATCATCACCATCATCATCAATCATCATCCATCACCATCATCATCAATCATCATCCATCACCATCCTCCTGATCATCAACATCAAAATGTTAATCATTATCCATCATCATCATCTATCATCCTCAGCAGCAGCATCAATCATCATCATCATCTCTTATCATTATCAACAATATCATAGAACTTACCTGCGTTTCTTCCGAAGAATCCGGTAGAACTAGACATTTGGTGTTTTAGAGCTTTGTAAAACATGGCTCCGTATATGAAGGTCAGTTCCAGTATCGCGAAAGTTGTCAGTGCGGAAACAAAAATTGCCACTGTGGGAATGACCAATGCTTCTGATAAACATCTGTAGTCCTTCCTTGTAGGCTGTGATAAGGCCATCACAGAACTAACAATTCCTATTGTTAATAATATCGTGCCCAAAGATATCTTCACTGCAAAAGATTTCGAACAGTACTTGCGATACCAGAAGGGCCGATAGATGGCGAAGAATCGATCTAAAGTTATCAGTTGTATGACCATTAGACTGACCACGTAGCTCACCACAGAAATAGCGAAAAATATGAAACATCCCCCTCCTTGGGAAGTGATTTCCAGTCCTTTCATTATGAATTTCACATTGTGCATGATGCTGATTAAAATGTCAATTGCAGCCAGAACACATATGTAAATGTTGGAAGTTGTATGCAGGCGGCGAACACGAACTATTGCTGTCACAACGAGACTGTTTCCGATTATTGCAGCCACACAGAAGATGAGACCAAGACACAGCAAAACTATAATGAGCGTCATGGTGTGGTCGTCAAAGAGGTCTGTCCTTCAAATGACCTTCAGTAACATCATCTCCATCCAGAAGTTCAATTGTCCTTTTGAATAACTGAGCCAAAGCTAGACTTTCAGCCTTGAGTAGTCCTTATTAGAACCTATTCTGTTTCTAGGAACACATGCTTTAACATCCTTTAAAGACGTTTCATTAAAAGTTGCACTCTTTGTATATTTCTACCATCAACGATACGTTCGCAATTTGAAACGCAGAAGCAATTGGGAGCGAATGAATCACATGGACTAGCAGTGAGAATTGCCAAGGCTGTGTATAACAGTAATACGTCACGGTGCGAATGTCAATATAACATCCAGGATCAGTTGCAGTATTTAATATTAATGGATCGCCATTATTGTTTGTTCTAGCGTGAAACATTAACTGCAATAATGTGTAAACCCCAATTGGTTACTAAAGCCGAAATACGCAGTCACCTAACCAAACGATTACAGTTTGAAAAGTTCCATATTTAATCACGCCCTTTTCAAACTTCACTTTGAGAAATAGTTATCCTTTACAGACAGGTTTTGAATTTTATGACGTAAGATCATTTTCAGTCTCTTCAAAAACGGCTTACTTCACTCCATAACAGTACGATTTTACTCTTAACTAACATGATATACTAGTACTTCACTTTACGAAGTAAATGCGTTAAATCTTCACAAACACGATTTACTTCACTTTATGGCGTAAAATGTGTAAAGTCATTACAAACACGATTTATTCCACTTTATGGCGTAAAATATGTAAAATCTTTACTAACACGACTTACTTCATGACGTAAATGTTATGTTACTCTTTTAAAACAATCTTTTAGCGTTCTGCAAACAACAATCCTACAATTGGTGATGTCAATTTTCTTTTGACATTTTACTTTACTGTAAGGCCTGTTCAGCACTGCTGATTTCAGACACTCTTTATGGCAGGGAGAAATCCTGCACCCCAAATTAAGGGCTTGGCAACGGGATGCTGTGAGAGCAATGGATGGGACTTGCAGTCGGTCATCATATTTACAAGGATTTATTTGAAGATATTGTGTCGCTCTAAATCGCCTCTGTTTTCAGATGCCGACAACTGAAAACAAATAGTTCAGTGCAGCAGTGACTGTCGTTTTACATTTGCCCACTCGAGCCTGATACCATCAAGTTCCGAGTCGCCCAGTCCATTAGATCAGTTTGTATTTCACTTCACACCGCGGAACCAGGACAGTGATTGATAACACCTCGTGATAACAACCGTTCGAATAATTATGCTATTGAAAAACAAACGAAAATGCTCATAAAAATCCATTCAGAACCAATTTATTGGTTCCAAGAAAAATATAAATCTCTGCTGGAGACTGATACTGACAAAACCCATCGTTATAAACGTGGTCATGATAAACTCTACAAAAAAATGTCACCGACATGTATCGTGCATATGGTGAATATGTATCGGCAGAAGTCTTGTTTGAAGCACACTTAGTATAAACGGTAGATTTGTGAATGCTTTGTGGATCTAAATCGTCTGAAGTCTCACACAAAGTTAATGTCTTGGGCACAAACCTGGTCCCCGCTTTACAGAGCAACGTTAGCCTTAAAGATTACACCAAACGCAAAAAAAACCAGTTGATTTGGAATGAAAGATCTTAATGTTAAAAAACGAATGTCCGAAATTTTGCGAAAATCTACACTCTTAAAACTGACTTATGAAAGCAAATTTTGGTTTGTCTTCTGAGCTCTGAGATTGTTTGCAGAATATAAATACACATCTGAAGAGCTTGTTTTACAATTACCTGAGATTGACGGTCATTAAAAGTAGTTGGTAGTTCTGAGACTGAGGAGTTAAATGCATGCGACTGGCCCCAGTAAATAGGCTGTCAAACAGAGTATGAGTCCATGACTTTCAGCCTCTTAGGACAGAAATGTGCTTCAAGGCATGTTAAACATGTTTTGAGATTCGCGCCAAACTGTATTTCAGCAGTGTGTGTCAAGACGTGTTGAAATATCTTGTATTCGCGCCAGTCTTTATCTCAGTTGTAGGTGTCAACACGTGTTAAACATGCCCTTACGTTTGTGTGTGTCAAATAGGTCTCATATTCGCACCCATCTGTATCTCAGTAGTGTGTGTCAAAACCAGTTAACATGTCTCATATTCAAGCCATTTTTTCTGAGCAACCCGGCGCAGTACTGCAGCAGTGGTGCAATATTTAGGATGAATTGTGGGTTTTATGATATCGGTAAACAACTCACAGCAGCTTCAAGCGCTGCCGCGACGTCTTTAAACACTATCTACAGCATGCATCTCAATCAGTCGTATTTTCTCTACCAGCAAACGAAGATGTTTGATCACATCCAGTAGAGGAATGGAATGTTGGGAGGGCGTTGCATTTTACTGGACCAATGGATGATGCTAAATTATGAACTGCAATTTGACGAATGTATCTGCCAATATCCCCCAAAAAGCTATTCAAAGCGCTCCAAATTTTGCTGGTGAAATTGCGAAAAGCACAATATTTGGGGCCACAGCAAATAGTTCTGGTGGTCAAGAGCTAAAAGCCAGGATAATAAGACAATGATGTCAGTGCATCCGTGTACAAATGAAAGTATCTTCCCACAGAGACTCAACAAAGATACGAATAGTCATTTGAAATTAAGAGTGCGTGTAATTGACGAGACCTGAAACTGAAGGCTTCTGATTTTCTTCCTTATTTCCAAGCATCAAAGGTAATTGGTTTCAGTTCGTTTCTGGAGATAATTTTGAAAGCTTTCTCCACAGAAAATGAAGAGCACTGGTAGTCACCTGGTTAACAATGCAGTAGTATGTTTGGTATTTTTTTAATGAATGTAGAAGGCAGGTTTAGAGGCATATTTTAGATCCGACATTAAAGTGGTTTAAAATTTTGATCTATAGTGTTCACCTGTTTTATAGCAAGTAAAATTTGTCAGCAGGAAAGTAGTATTTTCTCAAACAGTATAGTCAGTGAAATCTGTCATCACGAAAATAGTATTTTCTAAAACAGTTAAGCTCATCTTGACACATATTCGGGTTTCTTGGTCATCCATTCCGATTGTCATTCTGCTGCCATAAGAAATTTTCTCTCATGATGGCGCACCAGAAGCAGACGAGTCCTCTGCTCAATCACGAAAAGACATCAAGTTGCTACGAATGACAGTTAAGCATAGGGACAGTTTGAGCGCATTCTCGTTGAAATTCATGGTTTAGTTGCATTAAACCTCAATTTGTTTCCAAGGAATTCAATTTTCACGTCAAAATGCCTAAAAAATTTATTCCTTGTTATTTGGAACCTCGATGCGCTCGCGCGTCTATTACAAGACACAGCACGAGTTATCCGGTAAAATCCGGTAGAATAAAGAAACATGAATTTAACAACTTTGATTATGTCCCTTTAATCAGAGTAACATCGGTGATCATCTATAGATTTGGTTCGGTACTTCGGGATGTTTCATTTAAACTGCGTCCACATTTACACAAATATTACATTATATCACAAAACTCACAGGCGTACGAGACTGGGGGAGGGGGTAGAGTGTCCCCCTTGTTTTCCTTTCCTTTATTTTGTGGTCATTTTTCGGCACAGGTCACTGCGC
>JAUELE010229978.1:0-12151 GCA_031471655.1 Diodora aspera | reverse complement strand
CCCCAACATTCCCCATCTCCCATACCAGACCATACAGAATCATTAGTAGACTCCTCTCTGATGGTGTCACCCAGTGTGCTCCCCAACACTCCCCATCTCCGATATCAGACCATACAAAATCATTAGCAGACTCCCCTCTGATGGTGTCACCCAGTGTGGTCCCCAACATTCCCCATCTCCCATACCAGACCATACAGAATCATTAATAGACTCCCCTCTGATGGTGTCACCCAGTGCAGTTCACAGCACCCCCACCCCATCCCTACTGATGCCACCCAGTAGTAGAAATACAAAGATCGCAGCCATGATCCTGTTGCAAGGCTAGAACATGAACACTCTAGTTTATGCAGATGTATACAGCCAAGGACCAGATCCCATATTGGTGTCTCATGCTATCCAGCAAGCAGCATCAGATGTAATTTACTTCTTCTGTCTAGCCAAACTAAGACATGTAGTTCCTCCTCACTACAAAAACACCTCTGATCGGGCTCAACTTGACCTGCCCTTTTCTCCACTTCCAGAAAGAAAGCAATTTATTTAACAGCTATCCTGACACAGTACAACTAAATGGGTCTTCAGTGAATCGATTTGGCAAACGAAATTATTCCGGCTAAAAGATTATCTGTCTGTGGGCCAGGAGGCCCTTCAGCGGCCCGGATCTGTCAGATCCAGAGATGGAAGGGGCTAACAGTGTCAGAGACAGACAAGTCGAGAGGGATGAGGGGAATAAGGAAAATCTTTCAGAGCGTACAGAGATTAGTGTTGGCAAGGTACATGTGGATTATCTCCCCTTATTAGTGTATCAAGAGGTGTGGATGGATTAAAACTAAATCAGTCTGCTAGTGAGTGATTTAAACTTTCTGTTAGTAATCTTTCAGTTATGTGGAGTAGAGTTTCAGTAGGTGGTTGGGTTGGTGGTCGAGTGAGTTCGTGAATGAGTTTTAACATCGCAATGAGCAATATTTCAACTTTTCACACTCGAAGCAATTAAAGTGAGTGAGTGACTTGGGGTTTTACATTGTTTTTGGCAATCTTTCAGTCACCTCACCACGTTCTCACCAACATCACATCAGTGTCGGGGCTTCAGAAAGAGAGATACCCAGGGTGGGACTCGAACCACAACCACCAAGGCTGGCAGATTGCAAGGCTGATGTGCTACCCACTGGGTCAGCTAGTAAGTGATTTTTGTTAGTAATCTTTCAATTAAGTCGAGTTGGGTTGATGTGAGTCACTCAGTAGGTGGCTGGGTGGGTGGACAAGTGTTTGAGTTCCTGTATGACTTCATGAATGAGTGATGGAAAGAGTGTTTAACATCACAATGAGCAATATTTCAACTTTTCACCTCGAAGCAATTAAAGTGAGTGAGTGATTTAGCGTTTTACATGGTTTTCGGCAATCCTTGAGCCACATCACCATGGTCTCACCAACATCACGTCGGTGTCTGGACTCCTGTCTCTCTAGGCTGAAAGAGAGGTGCCCGGGTGGGACTTGAACCACAATCACCAAGGATGGCAGATTGCTGGGCTGATGCGTTAACCACTGCGCCATCCAGCGCCCCAAAGCAATTAAAGGACACTGAAAGTATTAGCAAATACCACAGATGAAGAACAAAAACTACTATCAATTAAAAAATAAAAGTTTCTTCAAGAGAATAAATTAAAGCTGTCTCTAAAAAAACTAACATGAAATGGTGACCCTCTTTACCAAGCCATGACGACCAACTGATCGTCAGTAAGTTTACTTGAGATATTTTTATGTTGATAGGTCAATATTTCAACCATAATGCAATGTGATGTACAAGGTGAATTCTGAAGGACAAGAGAGTACATAAAAGAAATTGACAGAAAAAAAAGTGAAAGCAATAGATCTCATTTTAGTTACGACAAGCATTGGGGTCTTAATTTTTCTAAATGACACCATGTCATTCCAAGGAAGACCCACCCAACAAGATTTAAATCTACTCCTCCTCAGGCTGATGAACTGAGCATCTGGGTACATCAATCTGAAGGTCACAGGTTCAAATCCTCCTGGAGGGTGCTCTGCAGTAGCTGGTCTTGCCATACAAAGAGATACGGTAAAACTTCTAAAATTTCGAAGGTGCTATTTCTGTCAAGATAATCCATTTATTTAACCTCTAAAAATTCAATTTTTTTCAAAATCCGAAAACCGAATTTTTTAAAATTCGAATTTTCGAAAATCTAAAAAAAATCAAGTTTCGAAAAATGGTGATTGTTACCTTCAGCAGTTACTAAAATTTCAAATTTTTCACTTACGTTTTGGGGGCAATTTCTAAAATTTCAAATTCTAACTTTTTCAAAGATCTCAATTTCCAAAAATTCGAACATGTCCAAAAGTAATTATTTTTTCATTCGAAATTTTAGAAGTTTTACCGTAACAGCAAAACTTGGGTACTAGATGCGAAATCCTGCGTCCCGTAAAACCATGCATACCGTAAAACCTTAATTAAATGCCTGTCTTGATTAAACGCCTGCCTTGAATAAACGTCGGTCAACAAGCCTCTCGCAAAAAACTCCAACATGTCTGCCTTTAAAAAAAGCCTGCCTTGATTAAAAGCCAAGGTAAAAAGCGAAACTGATCATGACTAAAATTCATACAGCAAGTTCAGACATATAAAACATGTTTCAAACACCTGACTGAAATAATAAACGCCTGCCTTAAATAAATACCCGGTCAAAAAGCCTTTCAAAACAATAAACTCTGGGTGTTTATGTTAGGATTTACGGTATTTCATCATAAGTGAAACAATTCTGTAACTCATAATTTGTTTTATTTTGGATAACATTTCCTTGAAAAAGACCTGTTCTGGTTGAGTCCCATCTGGGATTTGAACTCACGCCCACAGGGCCAGGCACCCATCGCCAGCACTAAAGATCTGGGATGTAGACCACTCAGCCATCGAGACTTCGCTAAAAAATGGAGTTCAGCAACTGAGTTTTCTACATAGTCAACATTTAGTACACCCTGATAGGTCACTGAATATTTCAGTTCTGAGGGCACGGAATGGCGCAATGGTTAGTGCATTGGCCCAGCAATCTGCCAGCCTTGGCGGTTCTGGTTAGAGTCCCGCTCAGGAACCTCTCTTTCAGCCCGAAGAGCCAGGAGCCCTGACACCAGTTGGTGAGACCGTGGTGATGCTGTACAACAAGCATAGGTTTACTATTACCCTCGTTTTTACCAACGACCTTATCATTTCCCAGTAACTAAAAAAACGAGTATTGTATATTTAATATGATTATCAAATGATAACATTCCTGATTTCAATGTTACAGGTTGCAAGTTACTCGTCCCGTATGCTGCATAACGGTGGATGAAGCAATAAAGAGCACTAACTCAGACACACTGGCAACAGGTGGATATTCCGGCTAATGAATGGGTTTGTGCCAGTTCATGGATAAAAAGGCATTATACCCCTGATGACAGAGTGGTATTCCATGACAGAAACAGTGTTATACCGCTAACAAGAAACTGTCATTCCACGGATGGAATTACATCGCTGACAAGGATATATTTTTCATGGATAAAACTGTGTTATACCACTAACAAGAGAGTGTCATTCCACAGATATAACTGTTATACTACTGACAAGACTGTGGAAAAAACAGTGTTATTCCACTGACAAGAAGATGTTATTTCATGGATAAACAGTGTCAATGATTACTACTGACAAGACGTTGTCATTCCACCTACAAAGTTGTAACACTGACAACTGGGCATTATTCTTCAGATAAAAGAGTTAAACCACTAACAAGAGGGTGTTATTCCAACCAAGACTAAGGATAAAACAGTGGTATAACACTTTTTCCACAGATAAAAGTGTTATATCATTGACAAGAGTGTTATTTCATGGATAAAACTGTTATATCATTGACAAGGGTGTTATTCCACGGATTAAACTGTTATACTACTAACAAGAGAGTCTTATTCTACATATAAAATAAGACAAGTGTGTTATACCACTGACATGAGGGTGTTATTCCATGGATATAACACTAATAAGAGGAGGTTATTACATGGATAAAAACCGTGCTATACCACTGATAACAACCCAGCAGATGTTAAAACATGTCTTTTCAATCAGTAGTTAAACAGTGTCTTGAAGCCAATCAAAAATTTGTGAGCTTGTGAAGACGACAAAACATTGTTCTTCAACAAATATATTTAAAATGTATTCTTCAGCTAACTAAAAATTGGCATATTTTCATGGATTACAAAACATCACCATTCAGCTCATGAACAGCGTCTTTCCACAGGTGACAAATTTGTGTTCTTAAGTGGATGAGGAAACAGGTTATGTCTGATATAACTGTGTTCTTCAATGGGACTTTAATCATAGTCATTTGAAGGATGATCAAAAGATGATGAAGTATATTTCAACGGATGATAACAAAGGATTATTCAACACATGATAAAAAGGTGTTATTCAACGGATGATAAAAAGGTGTTATTCAACGGATGATAAAAAGGTCTTATTCAACGGATGATAAAAAGTGTTATTCAATGGATGATAAAAAGGTCTTATTCAACGGATGATAAAAAGGTCTTATTCAACGGATGATAAAAAAGTGTTATTTAACTGATGATAAAAAGGTGTTATTCAACTGATGATAAAAATGTGTGATTCAACAGAAGAAAATCGTGGTTAATTCAGTGAGACATTAAACAGCACCAAACAAAGTGATATAAGATCCATCAAAGCCCACATACAATTAGTGAAGAAACTGTACTCCAACAGCCCCAATCAAAGGTCTGGAATAGAAGATTCTTAAGGTTTCTGCAAAACACTAAAATATTTCTTCTTTTTTTTTCTAATTTACTGAGCGATAATTAAAACTTTCTTGACTCTGGATGCTGATTAAGAAGGTTTGGAGTCAACTA
Organism: Diodora aspera; assembly: GCA_031471655.1. Lineage (NCBI taxonomy): Eukaryota > Metazoa > Mollusca > Gastropoda > Lepetellida > Fissurellidae > Diodora > Diodora aspera. Next base: position 7,255 of record JAUELE010229978.1, on the reverse strand, counting down.
CGTGACGGCACGGACAGTCCAAGCTTTAAAGAAATACACAACAACTTTGAAACACGCTGACAATGTCTACTGAAGTGGTTCTTTGTCATCACCACTAAACACGTTATCTTAAAGCCAGCTTCAACCGCTGCTTCTTTTTGAAGCCGGATTTATTCTGCACTTGATGAAATCTCATTAGTAACTTCTGGGACACTAAAGTGGACTGGTGTCCCTGTGACAAAGAGAAACGTTCTTCAGTTCTTGCTGTGTATACATAAAGTTCCAAAGATAGCTTCAAAGCACTGAACATCAATTTGCAGAATGCCATGATTATGTACTTGTGTAGTATGGCTTATATTCTTCATTTTAATTAGTAAGACTCTCAAGTGAGTTAATTATTATTGAAATTTACTTTATCAATTTGAGAGGGTGAATCACACTGAAACTAGCCTGAAAACAATACTGGTGTACGTTGGTGCAGACAATTTATGGAACAAGTGTTTGTCTGGATTAAGGTGTCCATCAACAGATATATTTATTTATACTGAGAGGACTTTTCTGAAGTGGATACTAGAAACATTTTCATCACCAAAATATCTTTAATGTCAAATTGTATGTGACTGACTGTTTGTTTTAAGTTTCAGCTCACAGATTGTGTCAGACTTTGTTTAGTTGATGAAAGGTCATTACAAGATCATTTCACAACTTTGAAGACTTCGAACCCTCAAGGACAACAAAATATTCTATGTTACTTCTACAAAAAGAATTTGTGCTTGTGTTTTTCAAGAAATTCATGCAACAGTAGCACAAGGATTTATGACCTAGAAAATTGCTTCAAGAAGGTTTTACGACAAAACATTTAAAAAAAAAATTATTTCAACAACCAATATTTTGTGCTGCAAATCATTGAATTTGAATGATTGTTTCCAGGGCAGCCAAGTTATCAAGAACAACAGACCTGTATGCAACAGAGGTCCCAGCAGCTGTAGGACGATGACAAGTTGTCAAGCAAGCATCACCAACAATTTGTAAAACATTCCTCCCATGAAGTGAACTCATTATCGGATTCATATAACTTGCTCTTGTTTGATCCTGCACCCTACAGCCCGTTAATCAAGGGTGTAGTTTTTTTTAAAAACCTAACATATTCTTGTGACTGTGTCATTTCCATAACTGTTCATCTCTGTCCATAGTTGCTATGCAGTCGTACCTCCTGTGATTGTGCGATACTATGCAAAACTTGTGATTTCAAACCAGACCTCGAAAATCTGAGAATTGAATGCTACATACTTTATTTGGACATAACTTGAACGGATTTACGTGTTCAGATTTGGAGTACTTGTCCGAACTTGTCCATCCAACATGTCTGTATATAACACAACGCAGACGGCCAGTGGCCAATCGAATTTCACGTTTCCCCAAACAACATTAGCCGAACGTGCACAGTTAATTTTGTCACAGCCTGTTGTAATCATCAGCCTTCTTCTGTGTTTCTTCGCAATAATTGCAAACTGTTTTTCAATACTTGCAACAATCCTTGGCCCCCACGGGATGGTCACACACAACAAGTTGATCGTAAGTTTGGGTCTCTCGGACATCCTCCTCAGCTTCAGCGTTGTCAACAACACCCTCAACAAAGTATTCATCCCCTTTCCTCGAAAAGATTCCAGCCCTCAGGAGATCCTCACCTTTAGCTGCATGACAATATTTGTCTATGCTTTCTACACGATGGCTACAGTTATTTCCCTTTTGAACCTCTTCGCAATGGCTGTGGACCATTCAGTTGCAATTTTAAACCCGCTTCACTATGCACACTCCCTCAGCAGAGGCCGTGGAAACTTCTTCATCATAATTATATGGATGCTGGCAATCCTGGGTGGAGTTTCCGTGTTCATTGCGGACACGAAAGACTATGGAAAGAAGGACTTAAACTACTGTGATTTTCTCAAGAAGCGTGACTTTCAAGGAGAGTATCTCATAATTGCTGTGGCTTTACTGTGTTTCCTCACCATCGTGTTCACATACTTGCGGATTTACATAGAAGTTCGGAGGGTTCACCGATCTGGTATATCCGGCCGTGTCGACTACGCGCGAAACCGGAAAGCTCTCTTCACAACGCTTGTTATTATTGGAACTTTCGCAGTCTGTTGGCTACCAAGCTGTATGATGCAAATTATCCTTACAATTCAAGCCCATCACAATCCTGAAGCCATCCGCAATAATTTTGGCTTATTGCTCCGACTCCAGCGCTACTTGAACTGTCTGATCCTGGTGAACACATTGTGTGATCCAATCGTGTATGCTGTTCGCCTCAGAGATGTCCAACTTGGTTACAGAAGGATGTTCCAAAAGTGTTTCTTTTTCCGTTCCAAACACCGAAGCAATGACCAGAACCTGGAGCGTCGGAATACCCAGATTGCACGGTTACTCACAATGGACAGCATCTCAATGCCTTGTGAAAAAGGGTCAGGCATCAATATGGAAGAAACACAACTGGACCAGATTTCTTGCAATGGAAACACGCAAACCTAATAAAAACACTTGTTTTTGGAGTTTCAACAAATCTATCGATTATTGTAATAGTTTTTGGTCTGAACATATTTCAGTCAGTGGGGTACAATAATTGTATTTACCTTTTGTGTTTCAGGAAATTATTCAATTATTAAGATTAGTTGTACGGAAATACTTTTTGGCTTTTACCAGTTTTCTTGCAATGGAAAAATACCAACTTTGCAGATGCATTGCACTTCAGTATTTCAAGAATTTTGTGTTACTCATTTGTTGTACAATAATGGTTTCTAGTTGAGCATCATTTTTCACATTGTGAACACATCAACTTCATAGAAATATTTATTTTATTTTTGTATCACTGATTTCACAAATATTGATTTTGTTTTGCAATAGAATCACTTCAGCTTCATATAATGTCCATTGTCAAAGTTGCGAAAGATTATCGGCTCTTCAGATTAGTTGTAAGGAAATTGTTTCCAGCTTGATGAGAGTTTTAGCAGTACTTAGAAAAGCTGTAGCTTTATAGAAATACTTATTTTCAGTGTTTCAAGAGATTTATCAGTTATACCACTTAGTTGTAGGGAAACAGTATGAAGCTATGACCGTATTTCTTCAATAGAAACAATATGGTTTTACAGAAACATTTATTTTCAGTGTTTTAACATATTGATATGTTAACCATAGTTGTAGGAAAATAGTTTGAAGCATGAAAGATATTTCTTGCAATGGAGAAAACTGTATCAGCTTTGTACGACAATTTAGAAAGATTTGATTGTTTAGATCGGTTTCAAGACATTCGATTGTCAAGACCATCAGTTTATAAATAAACACAAAAGTAATGAAACATCTTTAAACTAGAAAGTCCTATTAATACGTAAAAACAGATTCCCCCCCCCCCCCCCACCATTTCCTAACCTGACCCCCTGTTTTCTGTTTTCACAAAAATTCAAAGCCTGAAAAGGCACAATCATATCATGTGCTGAAGTGTGTGTTCAGTTCTGTGTACAAATATCAAACAGTTTCAGAGTTCTACTCTGAAAACTAAAACGGAAAAGTTGCAACACTTTGTTGCCATGGAATCGGGAAATATATCCTGTTAAAGATTTAAACCCTGAAAAGGTGCAACTACACAATGGACAGGGATTTACCGGAGGCAGGATTTCACATCCAGTACTCCAGTTTTGCTATTGAAGACCCCCCAAAATTCAACCTCTGCATCCCCTGAGACGCAAACAATTGACACCTTTTAGATCCAATAAGTAGATTGAAAAATTACTGAATTGTTTATTCAGTAATTAAAAAATAAATGTATCTAAATTCTGTCATTGTAATGATATGTTGACATTTCCAAATCTATAAATAGCATCCACTGAATTGAACATGTCAATTTCTGAAACTAGGACCCATATTTCTTACCTTGGGACCCTAAAAAATAAATTTTAGGGGACCCCTGGACCCACATAAATAGTTACCAGGGTAAAACCTTAAATGGACCCTAGACCTACCCTATGGGCACAATGTGTGTGCAAAGATTTGTGGTAAAGTAATCAATGGTTTCAGAGCTTTGGTACCAAACCAAATACAATACATCTCGTCCCCTTCCGTCATTTGGGGGGGGGGGGGGAGAGAGAAAATAAGGAATTATTGTCAGATTTGCATGCAGCTTAGAAAATTATTAAATAATTAGTAAATCATAGTACATATAAAATATTTATATATTTCTTGAGCACACTTCTTATAATAAAATGAATGGAAAAATCTGTATCTTGCATTAAATTCTTAAAACTAGTTGAGTGAAAACACCTTTGAGTCAACCTGATCACCACTTTCTTCCTGTTGATGTTAGGTGTTGTAGACACTACAAGAAATTCACATTTAACATGGCATAGCCATTCTGCACAACCGTCTTAGTTAGGCCATGCCACCCTATAAATAGCTTAAACCATTTATCAATATTTATATAACAGGGGTGAGAAAATCTTTTTAAATTGTTTTCCCCAAGGTCAACGAAAAACTAGTTTCATGTCCCCAATTTCAAGATTTTGTTTGTGCATCACCTCTTAACCAAACTCTTCTCATCCCAACTACTGAAAGTGTTGGTGTAATGACTTACATATAATTGCACCAAGTCATAATGATGGGTAAGTAAATAACTGAGTTTTACTGATAAATGTTTATTTTACAAAATGAAGAGACAAAATACGGAGTTGCATGATAAGAAGGCTAAGGTTTGTTCCTTGCTTTTTATACTCATGGACTTGATTCGAATGAGCAAAATATCAGATAAGTAAATTAACCTTACTTGGTCCCTTGAAGTTTTACTTATCCAGATTTCATTATTTTAATTGCTGACTTTGATTTCAGGCCCTGGGGTGAGCTGACCTGAGAAACTGCACTTGCTATATGACTCAGAAACCCTGTGAATTTAACTAGGGTTGGTTGTTTGGATTTATAGTGTGACTCTGCAATCTTTCAGCCATATGCCCACTTTCATCGGGTCAGTGCAGGAGGAAAGCCTGCATCACCAGTGGGGAGCTGGATGATTTTGATACAGTAAAACCTGGGAGCTATAGCTGGAACTGACAAACCAATGGTGATATCACAATGCGGTAGCACACCATATGATCACTGCATGTAGAAATACTATGGACTGCAAAGAGACATGCCTATGGTGGGAATTGAACCCATGACTTCAGGTTGGAAGACCAAAGCTGAACCGGCTGAGCTATCCCGACCATAGGCATATGAGCCACCCTCCACCATCATCCAGGTTTAGGCAAAAATGTTCAGACTTCGGGCAACAACGCTCCAAGATTTGGGCAAGACGGTCGCCCCCCGCCCCCAACTTTGGGGATACCTATACACCTATGATCCCGTCTTCTCCAAATTAAGCCAGTGAGTGAAATGGTGTTTAATGTCACTGTGAGCAGTATTTCAGCTATAGTGCAAAAATATTTAACATTACACCACTAGGGAACGATATGTCCATTATTTTGGCAGGTTGAATTTTTCCATATCAACCTCTCTCTCTGTAACCCACGTGGTGTAAGTCGGATAGCACCACCCCTCTGCGGATGTATGAAATTTACTGCTCGAGCGTTAAATTCCATATCACCTTCAAGAGAGGCGCTAACCTATAAAGAAAAGTAACTGTCACTCAGACAAATGACACATGGGTCCATCATGTTGATCTTGCAACATTTATCAAAACAAAACCAAGACATGGCATCACTAATGCAATGGTCAAGATGTACAAGGTAGTTCGGACTCTGATTTGTTAGTGAGTACAAAAGCTGTCAATGTTAATAACATTAATTAGTAAATGTTCTGTTCAAGCTGTGTAGACAAGGCTGTGCGTAGTTTGAATCAGCCTTTGAATTGTCATTACCCAGGGGCAGATCCAGGATTTTCGTAAGGGGGTCCAGATGGGCAAAAATCTTGTCTCAGTGCTGAGGTGTGACGGGGGTGGGTGAAGGGGGGTCTATTCTAATACACGTATATGACTTTTGTAAGGGGTCCAGACTGTAAAAATCTAGTTTCAGTGCTGAAATCAGGGTGTGGGGGGAAGGGGTATGTACTTGTAAAGGGAATACATACTCCAGAATTTAAATCTCAGTGATGTGGAGTTGGGGGTGGAGAGAATTGACTTTTAAAAGTGAGGAGGGTAGAGTTGAGTTGAGTTTGAAATGATGTTTTACGTTGCAAGGGCAATATTGCAGCCATAATGCAGCGAGATGTGCAAGGTGCACATCGAGTGAAAAGACAGTTGATAAAAGGGATCGATAGAAAGGAAAGTGAAAGCAAAAGATCCCCATTCTAGTCGCCTTGGGTTACTGGGGTCCTATTCTATCCAAGTGACACCACGTCACTCCCCGGAAGCCCCACGGGGTGAGAGGGGTAGAATGCAAAATTCCACTCTCGGGCAAAGGGGCTATTTTAAGACACCTTGACTTTCAAAAGAGGGAATTTCAAAACCCCATGGACCTCCTACCTCCTAGATTTGCTTCAATGATATCATGATATATAACAATGTTTTACAGATGTCTCATATTTACAACACATTTTGTAATCTACTCCTGCAAAATCCAATTTGCTTGAAATAAAGTGTTACTGTCAAATTCAGTTTTATCCATCCTTGGCAGCAGTACAACAAGATTAACATCCAAACAGAATTATTGTCAAACATCAAAGGGCAAAGTGTCTAAACGTAGTTATGACCGAGTGCTTGTAGATCAATAAAGGAGTTGCGTTGTACCTAACAAAAACCTCCATACAGAGATACTTGGAGTTGTTCATTTTTGCGTTAGCAACCAGGAAATTTAAGACAACGATGAAGAAAGCCACACAAGAGCAAATCTGTCCAGAGTGAGCTGGAGATCAATCACATCATGAATTGTGAATAAAGATTTTATGCAACAACAGCAAACCTTGAAAGTAGAATGATTTATTAGGCATATTACAAAATAAGAACATCTGACCCTGGTCTAAAAGGTAATGCGCCGAGACTGCGGTCCCTAGGTTACCCTTAGCACGCCGGGTACATCAGGAGAAAAGTGCTGAAATTTTGGGGGGCCAAAACCGTTTCCCTGATAGGGAAGGTTTTCAGGCCTAAGAAGTATGAGTGATGAATGAGCAGGGCCGAATGGGAACACGCCGAGTTTGACACCCTAGGGTTCCTGTCAGTGTGCCGGGTATAAAGATAAATCCAAAGAAACAATATTGGATGCATAACTGTAGACAGTCACAGTGTTTGGGAATGCCAATC
>JAUELE010229967.1:0-12151 GCA_031471655.1 Diodora aspera | reverse complement strand
GGAGGGTCTTACTCAGATAATAACCTTCTAAAAGATTATTATAAGGACGGGAGGGTCTTACTCAGATAATAACCTTCTAAAAGATTATTATAAGGACGGGAGGGCCTTACAAACCCAGATAATAACCTCCTAGGAGAAATTATAAGGATGGGAGGGCCTTACAACCTCAGAGTAAGCGGCCATCGTGGCTGGCAGGGAATTCTGAGAAAATAAAAACTCATGCAGTGTCATCAACTACAGGAGGTTTATAACCCGGAGTTAGTCATAAAAAGGGTCCGATTTGTCCAACTCGCCCTCATGTTTGTGTGCGAAGTTAAAGTTGGCTAGCCCCCAACCAGTGCCTAAGACTTGTCATGAATTTCATTGATCATTCAACAGTAGGTGATCATTCTTCGGACTTCAAACTTAAGTATAGAGAGGTCACCAGTTGGCCGAGCACATGAATTTTACAAGCGTCAAATCTTGCCTCATTCTTAATATTTATGCATATGTGCCTCTTGCATATTTTTCCTTGTCATGTCAAATGTTATCAGGGGCATAGCTAGCCTCGCGACGATGTATCCAAGAAGCAAGGCAGAAGGTCTAGGGGCCACATTTAGGTCTCCAGTGGGTCCAGGGAAAATCCCCGGAAGCTCCGTGGATCAAGCAAACCGGAAGAGCATGAACAATCACTAATAATTTAGCATGTCACAACCTTTTTAGTTGCAAATTTTTCTGTACATGTGTACGTGCAAATTCACATTTGGATATCTTTTTCATCTTAAATTTTTAATTCTTTTTTTATTTGCAGAACTCTTTGAGACTACCGTATATATAGGCACATAATGCATAAATATTAAGAGTCGTCTATGGGGGATCTTTTGCATATTTTAATCAGCCATGAACTGTCCGTATCTGGAGGACCTCTTGACATCCATGTGGAACACCGAGATGATACTAAGTAGTCCTCTATTTCCGTCGGTATCTGCAGTAGACCAGTCTCTTGAAATGCATGTGCATGCACCCTCACAACCTCTCAAATTAAACGAACTTCTACCCAAGCTAAGCATGTATTTGGCATCTGTAGGGCACCATCCTCTTGGTTATCATTCAATAGAGTGATGTAGTTGTCTAATTTTACTGGGTTACCAGCAATACTTCAACTACTTCAACTACACCAACATCACCAAATCCAGGCTGCATAAATCTGACCCCAGCGAGATTCAAACTCATGAAGCTGATGTAGGCCAACTTCTCAGCTGGCTTGCTACCATGATCCACAAAATAATGGTTAAAAGAAACAAAACGTTCATGTAAAGGTTTAAAAATATACCTTTATTATAAAAATGTACACATAGGAAACATATGAAATAGTATACTAATGACAATTTGCAGACATCGACATGGCCTCTGCTTCTTGGTGGTTTCTGAACTAGTTTTCGAGAAGAAAATAAAAAATATCAAAATACACCCTTTGAGTGCCTTGCTTGAGCAGTGAAAAATTATTTGTTTTGTAATAATCAGACTACCATTTCAGAAATCTGTCCCAGGTGTGTTCACCTGCCCCTCGACAGCTTTGCAAAACGGATGCCTTTTTCAAGTACCGTCCTGTTCTATAGTGCTCATTGTTTTTATTGTCAGCGCCTCCCCCGGACTGCTGACATTCAGTGAAAAAATATCAAGGCCAGCTTCTGAAGCCGAGCCTCAAGATGTCACAACAACTTGGTTCTATGCAAACGCGAGTATTTCATGGCTTTTTCACAATACACTTAACGACAAGGGACATCTAACACCGATCATCTACCACTTTGTTGAGAGTCACAAACAAGCACAATTCGCTGTGGCTTTTGCAAAGTGGTTTAAGAAAAAAATCCTCTACCTTTGGTTAAAATAAATAAAAACAAAAATGGTACACAGTACAAGGGTCTAACGTTTTTGTTCCGAGAACACCAAGTCTTATATGGAAGACAACAACGTGCTTTGCCCAGCACGAGCACCTAAAACAGATTTTGTTCTGACTTCTACACGTTTGATGGTCCCACCAAATTCATTTTTACACTGAATTCAGAATTCAAGTTGACAACCGTGAAATCTTGTACATAACGGAACAATTTTGACGACATTAAAGCGCTAGCATTTTGGTTTGAAGTTTATTTTAAATACACTTCTATCTGTCCCGAGTGAATGATCAATCTGGGATGCCTAGTGTGTTAGGTTGCACCGGCTCGTATTTTTCCATTCTCAGAGAATCATAGTCTAAAAATAGATATTTCGTGTAAGCAAGGACAATCAGACTTAACATCAACTCACAAATAAAATTTTAAAATAAAATTAAAAATTTTGGAGACAGTTTTAAAAATTAAACTTAATACTGAGAATCATTTGGAAATTCAAACTCTTTTATTGCCATTTCAGAAGTCTGCTTTTTAAAGTGGAGTGAAATTTTTAAAGTGTTTATCATAAGAAGACATCTTGCCAATTATTTCAGAACAGAAGATGGCTAGTGTCGCTTCTGAACAGAAGAAAATCGACAAATCATCTGACTTCATGTTTCAACCACTTTCTTCAGTTAACACTGACCATTGCATAGAACGAGAAATGCATCATTTAAATCAGCAGTATTCTTTCGTTGACGTTTTCAGTTGTAGCCTTGCCAATTGGCAAACTCTTCGTGTCCAACTCTTTGAGCTAAAACACACAAACTCTAAAAATAAATATGTCCATTTGTCACAACATTGAACCTTAATAATGCACAATAAAACTTATTATCTCACCAATAAATAAATAACAAATCGTGTTAAAGGCAACACAAGCAAAAATACTTTTTAAATCAACTTACAGTCAAATATTTCAAGATTCGAAGACGCGTCAAATAAACCGTATTTCTCAAAACATCTTTGAAGGACGAGGTTCACAACTTTCATGAAACCGGCAAACTGATGTCAAAAATACTTTTGCTTGTTGACTAAGTAAAATAACAACCAAGATGTGTTTTGTTCAAGTATGTTCAGATAGGCAAGAAATTTTGGAAGCAAAATAAACCTCCAAAACAGAGTTATAGACACGAGACATTGAACTATTCCAGTATATTTAGAAGTTAATTAATACCTTGTTAATTACTGATCTGAACACAAAACCTGAGTGCTCAAAAGTGACATTAGAGTTTCATTTCTAGTAATGTTAGACATATACAAGATGAGCAAGTGATTTTCGACTTTCGGCAATCTTTCAGCCATATCGCAAATGTCAACTGCATCACGTCAGGGACCAATCTATAGGCTGTAAGAGAGGTACCCAGGTAAGATTCGAACCCACAAGTGACAAGACTGGCTGATAACTGGGCCGACGTGCTAACCCGCACCTAGAAATATACTGAAATTATTCGTGTCCAGTAGAACTGATACAGGAGAATGTGCATGTCTTCTGTTAACTTAGAGAATTCATACTATGATAAAATTTGTTCTGAACTCTAGAGTGATATGTACAGAGAAACCACAACGCTCGACTCAAATAACAAATACAGTTTAAGTAAGAATCAACACAACGGCAACAGAGTCGACACTATGGGACTCTGCCGTCATAGAATATAATATATATATATATATATATATCTATATACATATTTATAGGGGCTATACTACATTCCTGTCGGCTTTGTACAGTAATAAAACAGATGTAGAAACGACAACACGGGCATGCAATGCGCACAACAGAAGCAAAACGTTTTGATCCTCAAAAAATATGCAAGCTGTTTTGTGGTTTTTCGCCATTTGATTTTTAATTACATTTAAGAAATGTATGGACAGTTTTCAGTCGGGTACAGGATCAATGATTAAAAAATGCAGTTTTAAAAATAAAAACTATTCCATGGAGGCAGATCGTGTCATATTTAAAACTAAACAACATGAGCTTGGCACATATAAGCAGTGTTCACAACAGAGTCAATACACACAGCAAATGTTCCTTTAAGGCACGTCAGGAAGAGTTCTCTCCCTTTAAGCACTTTCTAAGTCTGTGTCAGAAATCACAATTGTTGACCTTTTCGCCCACTCCAAGGACACAGAATCGTACAAAATGGCCGAGGCAGCTGTCGTCCGTTTCCAGACTGACCTCGGCACTTGCATAGAACACACTCCTCACTATTTGCACTGCGCCCATTTGGGCAAAATGCGTCTTCGTGCATTTGTAAACCAGTAGTTTATCTGGTTTATTGTGAGTCCTGTCTGTTTTATAAGCATCGCTTTCTCGTCGTCGTTGGGGTATGGGTTATCCTTGTGATTTCGTAGCCAGTCCAACATAATGGCGACAGCCTGGAATAAAAAAACCCAAATATATATTTATATCCTACCCTTCATTCAGTTATTGACAGTGTGGTTTGTGATTCTATGTTGCTTTTCCCAATGTCCCAGCAACATCACCATAGCATCTAAAAACATTGACGATGTCGGCTTACAATCTCCGGGGTAAAAGAAAGGTATGGTAAAACTTCCAAAATTTTGATAAATGTTGAACGTAACACCTTCAGCAGTTTCCAAACTTTTGAATTCCAACTTTATCAAAGATCACTAATTTCCAAACGTTTGAACACATAAAAAACCCAATAATTTTTGTCGATACGAAATTTTAGAAGTTTTCCGTACCCACAATCTCCATGTCTGGTAGATTACTAGAACAACACACACACACACAGTGAGTGAAATGGAATTTTTACATTGCAGGGGGCAATATTTTAGCCATGGCACAATGTGATGTGCAAGAGGCACATCAGGAAAATGGACAACACAGGATCGATAGTAAGAAATAGAAAGTAAAAGATCCTCATTTTACAAGGCTCTTACAGCAAGCATGAGGATACTGGGGTCCTATTCTTTCTGGTGTAAGAGTGACACCCCCGAGAACGGGGTCCAATCTGGTTCAAACTGATCCTGATTAGTTTTTGTTCAACGTATAAAAACCAGGATCTGGGAAAGGTCACTGACAACTTCTTCCCAAACCAATTCCAGTCGCAACAAGAAAATTACCTTTCTTTTTTTGTCACAGGCTAGAAACTTGAATCAGAGTTTCAAAAAGGTCAGAATGAGTTGGAATGGCATAACTCAACTCGATAGAAAATGTGTATCTATCCCAGGGTCCGCAGCCTTGTTGCCACAGCGGAGCGGATTGCATATTAATGAGTGGACGTTGGGGCACATACATGCTATTTAAACTTGAAATATGGAAATTATCCATTTAAATACATTTAGTTCTATTTTGCTCCCAGGCTGGTCAGAATCTCTTTGCAGGACAGATGTGGCCTGCTGGCTATAGGTTGCTGACCCCTAATCTATCCTCATGTTTTCATTTCACCTTAAAACAAACATGCCAGTTTAAATGAAGAATTTTAAAAAGTATATTTGAAAAGATTTATATTAATTTTGACAGAAAGGGGAGAGACCTTACATGGTCCTCAAGATACAAATTTGACTGCGAGGCAATCATTCAAGAGAAATAATACCATTGTACAATGATATATATTTCCAGCCAAAGTAATCCAAATTCCGTTTATCCAATGATCCTGAAAAACCTGGAATGCCATCCAAACCACTCATAGTCTGGATCAATACTCATAAAACCTCTTTTAATACTATCCAATTTCTTAAACTCTTCTACTTTTATCGACTAACAAATTTTAAACTTCTGGATGAGGGATCTAGGAAAATTACCTCTTTTGGGAGACTTGGGTGTTTCTTCGACTCTGATTTGTTACCGTGGTTACCGTTGTTGCTGATGGCGCTGCCAGCATCGCTGAGGGCGTCTTGGGCCTCCTTAATGGAGCGAAATTGTGGAGAGGCGAGGGTCGGTAGCCCGATTCCTTTACCCATTGCAGGGAGAAAACCTTCTGGAGCCTGTAAAAATATTGATTCAGAGATCGTAAATTTTTAATTGAATTATCAGGGTAAAACTTCAACATTCAGTGTTCTTAAAATGATTAAATTCGAACTAGGTAGTTCTTGCAAACCCTTGTCCCTGAAAAACACCACTGGTTCACAGCATTTTATCTCCAAAGTTAATTACAATAAAATCTCTGGTTTCCAACAAGCGATAAAATGAGAAGTCTTCATCAATTACTGCAGGTGTACAAGAGGGCTTTGTCAGAGAGCTCTCCAGCAGACCAGTGCCGATCTGTCATGGCTCTGTCACTCAGTCTGACATAAAGCAGCCCCCTCCCCCCACCCAGAACCCACCATTCCCATCTCTAACCAGTATCTTGTTTTATAACAAGAGTCATCAGGAGATGAAAATCCCCCCTTTCCTTGTTCTACTTCTGAAACCCCCAAAAAGGATGGACAGATTGATGGACATGCTGATTGGTATATTCTCCTTCATTTGGGGGGGGGGGGGGGGGGGGGCTCGACGTAAAAAAGTTTACAAAAAGCAGGTCCAGATGAGTGAGTGATTTCGAGTTTTAAGTGGTTTTTGGCAATCTTTCAGCCACATCTCCACGGTCTCACCAACATCACATTGGTGTCAGGGCTTGTGAGAGAGGGGTACATGGGCGGGACTCGAACCACAACCGCCAAGGCTGGCAGATTGCTTGGCCGATCGCGCTAACCACTGCGTCATCCCTCGCCCTAGGACCGGATGAAGAAGAAAAGTTTATTTCCAAATAATAACATTTGACCTATTGTGGAAATGTTAAATGCCATCTACACAGAAGTAGTGACCTTGATGTAAACAGACCAGGCTGTCCCAAATTGAAAACAAAAGGGAAGGACATATTTATGTTAAATATACGTGATCTCTTAAACATTTCAAATTATTTCAAACTACAAGAAAGCTGTCCAAATACAATGCCCAACTTGTCCAACCCAGTGCAACTCAACACCGGACAAGTGGAAAATTTTAGTTTAGTTTTCCATGGACAAGTGAAAACTCCAAGATCAAATTCTCAAAATATACAAAATTAAAGGTAGATTCTGCATTTAGAAATATTCACACAAGTCAGTTTGTGTCAGGACAAGTGAAAACATTTAGAAAAAGAGTAATTTCAACAGCCCTGTACAATGCCCTAAATTTGGAATACAAAAGATAACAAGTTAATTTTATATTTTCAAAACTTCCCATCCCGGTATAGCCACAAGGTGCAAATCAACACTAAAACAGCGAGACCTAAAACCACGTTCAGCGAGAAACTACATTTTTAAAACAGCATGCAGTGTGATCTTGTGTGTGAAGGGTGTGGAGTAATGGGGAACAAGGGCCAGGGAGCCGTAGGGGGTAACAATACTGACCCTAGTATGGAGGTCACTCCTGGATAAATAGAGGGCCCCCAAACCTGGATAATGGAGTAACCTAAGTCGCTCACCTGATCCCTTTACACCTGACAAATTGGGATCTACGGGCCCATTCATAGGCGCAATGCTTTCAATAAAGCCATTCTGGGCACGGCTTAACAAAAGGCTCCATGTCTGGGTCCTTCGACTACACAATTACAGTTTGAAAAAAAGAGACTGACGGGGGTGTCTGCGGATCGGCGAGCTTAAACTCAGGGAGCACTTGAAATATTTCTACCTGCTTTCGTATAGAACACAAATTTGCATTTTAATATGAAAATAGTTTCCAAAGTGTATTCAACCTGTGCTTTGGAGTGGGAGGTCAGTAAGGGCATTGTTAATAAAAATCAGGTAAAATCAGAAGGTTGAACTTGAAATAGGACTCAGTAATCTTTCAGCTATATACCTATGCTTGATTTTAAATAGTAAGTGAGGGATTATGAGTTTTAAGTGATGTTCAGCAATCTTTCAGTCACATCACTGTCACCAATGTAAGAGTTCAATCTCCAGACTGAAAGAGGTATCCAGGTAGGATTCAAAGCCATAACCACAAAGTCTGGCAGATTACTGGGCTAACAACCTAACACTGTGGTATCCCCTGCTTCTTATTAAAAAGCAATGAGTGGGTGAAAGGTCAATTCAGGTGGTAATATTGCATATTTGTAAACTGGGGAGAAACATTGCGGAAAAACAGCAAGACAGGATTTTGTTTTGATTTGCTAAAAGTGGTTCAATTGCAAGGAGAATGTTTTTGTCTTTCTGTAGATGTTTTAGCAACTTTGGATGATACTTCAATCTCTTCAAGAATTATGGCACCAGTTACCATGGTTACCAACCAGAAGGAGGCAGATATGTTGAAGATTCTGGCATTCCAGAGAGATTTGTCCATATTCATATAAGAATTACTAAATTGTAATCATCTTCAGAATTTGGAAACTATTTATTGACTAGGGGTGATGGCCTCATTGAGGTGCAAGCTGAGATTATATTTTACAATGCAAGGGCAATATTTCAACAATAACACAACATGATGCACACAGTGCACACTGAAGGAAAAGATAGTTCATAAAGAGACTGAGCGATTTTAGATCTTAGGTGGTTTGGGGGAATCTTTCAGCCACATCACCATGGTGTCACCAACGCCACATCGGTGTAGGTCTCCAATTCTCAGGTTGATAGAGATAACCAGGTGGGATTCGAACCATGATTGCCAAGGCTGGCAGATCACTGGGTCGACATGCTAACCACTGCGCCATCCCGAGCCCCATTCTCAAAAGAGATCGACAGAAAGCAAAGTTAAAGCAAAAGATCCTTATTTTAGTTCCCTTGTACGACAAGCATTGAGTAACTGAGACCCTGTTCTATGAACCCTCATGGAGTGACCTCAGGTTTTGACCCCACAAGCAAAGTCAATGATTTGCACTATCCAATCTCGAGTCCCTTTTTCCAAACGATGAGGACCATTAGGATTAGATTACATCATCACGATGACTCAGCACATTTTATGACGGGGCCTCCGCCCAGAGATAGTCAAAATAGCAAACAGAGAAAATATGCCTGTCCCTTCTAGCTCAATGAGGGTAATGGACTCGGAACAGAATCGAGGAGGAGACTTCAGGATTGCGACAAAGAGGCTATTTAATCAGTCACAATGCACAGTCAACAGTCGCCTGTTAACATCATGCCCAGGATTGAAATGGAACTTATTTGAGCAGGGGAAAAAGGCAAACTTTGCCGACATGCCCAGAGTGGTCTATTATTTGACACATTTCGTCGCCTGCCATGAAATTTCGTCCACGGCAAGGCGGCGATCAAACAAAGACATGCCACCATGATTTGCAAAGGGCCAGGAAGGCTGCACTTAAAAACTGCTTCTGAACAGTAGTCAAAAATAGTAAACATGATGAAGTCACAACTCAAAATGTTGTAGCACTATTATGTTATTCTAGAACAATTATGTCAAGGCAACAATTTATAAGATGTTTAAGGAGACGGTTTGACAAGTGTTTTATGAAAACTGATGTAAATTCTTAGTTATGAGGTTAAATGATGTTTCACATTGCAAGGGCAATAATTCAGCCATAGGTGAACGTGATGTGCAAGGTGCTGCTGTGGTTGTTGATTATTTTGTTAAATAGCCATAGGCCCATAGGACATTAATATGCAGGGTTCCCACCGAGGGAAAAGATCGAAAGAAAGAAAAGTCAAAGCAAAATATCCCTTTGTATGACAAGCATTGGGTTACTGGGGCCCTATTCTTTCTGAGACACCACGTCACTTGCACTTCTTGAAAGTCCAAGAAGGGACATAACCATCAGAACTGACCAACTGATACATTGGTGTATGACCTTGATTGGTGTATGACCTTGATTGGTGTATGACCTTGATTGGTGTATGACCTTGATTGGTGTATGACCTTGATCCTTCCCCTGTTTCGTAAATACCTCGAAAACCAAAACCAAAATGTGAGTGAGTGAGTGACAGACTTTGCAGTCAGGGCAGGATTCGAACCATGATTGTCAAGGCTGGCAGATCAGCGGGCCAATAGGCTAACCACTGCACCATCCCAAAACCCCAAAACCAAAGCGTAAAATTAATTGTCGGACACAAACATTGCAAAACAACATCAGATAAATTTGCATGTTATCATCCGCCTCTGACTCATCACTCACCATTGATGGATCCAACATTCCATATTTGGGGTCCTTGCCCATCTGACCAACTCCCAAGGAGCTCAGCGGCCCTGTGCCCATCTGAGAACCACCCATCTGGCCCAGCATCATGTGGTTGCCGGCATTAACAGACTGGGACTGTTCAGGCTGAAATAGACAAAAATTTGCAATTATAACATCACCCAAACATGACTCTTTAAACATTAAGTGTCAATGTAAAATACCCTTCAACATCAACTTGAAGGAAACGTGAGAATTCATACACTGTTATACAAGATGTTTCAGGTGTATATCGAAGCTCTCATATCCATATTAGATTTATAAATAGAGTGAGTGAGTGAATGTGATTTAACGTAGCAGGGGGTATTATTTCAACCATAACGCTACGGTAAGTACAAAGGGCACCAATATCTGAATGATGTATGTACCATCTTTCGTAAATAAATCTCTCATAGTTTTCGAGATCTGCTCCGGAAACGATTTCGGGAATGGCGGGGGATAATAATTTAATGGCTCAATGAAATTTATTAGACTATCACCTTTTTTATTTTGCAACCAGGAATGAAAAGTGTTTGATGCTCATTACAAGAGCAATTGGGGAAACATGCATTCGAAAGTTCAAAAACATCCTATCACCAAACTATACTTATATTAGTTTAGACACAGAGTGAAAAAGACTAACAAAACAATAAAAAAAAACCCAACATTTGGTACCCATGTTCACTAAATAGTTTGCTTCAAAGAACTTCATGAGGAAATGCTGTCAATTACACAGAATTTCCGATAATAGCCGTGCGACCTTGAGGGCAGATAACAAGATTGAAGGTCGGAATTAAATTCTTTGACTCATTCCTCTTCTATGTGGCCTAAAACAGTCTGATACAATCACATCCAAGAGCACTTAACAAACACCTCTTCAACTTAATTGCAGTTTAACCCCCAAATAGTCTGAGTAACTGCTTCAAGTCCAAATGTAACTGGGATGATCTCCCCTTGAGCTGAATGTCATTGTCAAGATTAGACTAGACTTGGTGCACATCTCGTTTCGAAAACATTTGTGTTTTTATAGGAAATATTTCAGCCACGACGCAAAGTGTAAAATGAGGGAAAAGGCAGTCCATAAGAGTTCAATGGAAAGGTGAAAACACACAATCTCATCACAATCTCTGTGTGAATCATGTAACATTCAAAACATTAACATTTCAAACGTAGTGACCGAGTGATTTTATCTTTTACATGGTTTTCGGCAATCTATCAGCCACATCACCATGCTGTCACTGGGGCCATGTTGGTATGAGTCTCCAATCTCCAGGTTGAAACAGAGGTACCTGGGTGAGATATGAACCACTATTGCCAACGCTGGCAGATCAATGAGCCGCCACGCTAACCCCAAGTAGAAAGTGACGAGAGCAAAACCGTAGATAAAGCAAAGATTTTTTTAAAGGATTATCTTAGGTGACCCAATAAATTTCAAATTCTTTAAACTTCAAAATGTTAAAATTTTCTATTTTTAAAAGACCACTTCAAATCCAAAGTAAACATATTTAATGGTCAACATGCATAATATTCCAGTAATATGGCTTTAGGTTTTGGAAATCCAAATCCTGATTATGCAAAGTAAAATCCAAGGCAGCTTGTGACAGATGATTTCCCAGATAACCTGTACAATGACATAAAGTTACTTGATCATAACTCACAAATCCCTCATTAGTTAAGACTTACCTGACCAGGCATACAAGACCTAGATAAACATCTTCAGGTGCTTGTGGCACCCCGGGGATCTACACAAAATGTCCACAGGGTACCGGGATTGCCTCCAGGCAACTAATCCCACCACCCCCAATCTGATTTTCTATTTATCCCAGTCCTGAGGCAACAGCACACAGCAACAAATGTTGGGTGTGCTGGCTCAGATCTTGATTGATATTTGTGGACATGGAGATACTATACGCAAGACTGACTACAATTAGAGACTGACAAAACTCAATAGGCAATCTCTCAACCATATCATGGTGTCAAGTCGAGCTAGTATTTCACACTGCATTTCCCAGCCATATCACAATGCCCTGACACCATCAAGGGGAAAAACTTAAAAGCTGAGATCATTAGAAAGTGGAAGCGACCCAGTCCTATTTCCCTTACAACAAGCATTGGGTTACTAAAGCCCTATTCCTTGTCAGTGACAGG
>JAUELE010229956.1:0-12151 GCA_031471655.1 Diodora aspera | reverse complement strand
AGATAAGATAAGATAATGCTTTATTGCCCGAAAGGGAATTTTGTGTACATCAGAGAGTAAGACATGAGCAACAACAGGGACATATAAAGGACAGTAGACAACAATATAAGACAAGCATCTAGCAACATTGAAATTAAAATACTTAGGATAGAAAGTGAAAGCAAAAGATCCCCATTTCAGTCGCCTTGCACGACAAGCATTGGGTTACTGAGGCCCTATTCTATCTACGTGACACCACTTCACTACCCGGAAGCCCCACGGGGTGCATGCTGCAGAGATCCTATGGATGTGGAGCAGAGTGTTCTTGAGGTACAAAGCCACAACTGTAAAGGCCAGGCTGGTGATCTGCACTTAATCTGTGGACACACAACACTGACCATGGGTAAGCTGGATGGTGTTTATTTACTGGTTTCAGTAGACCTATTAGAGGGACGAAACCGGTAACTGTAGATATTTTGTTATTCTTGACTAATATTTCACTTTGGACTTGCGTTAGGTTCAGATTTTATGAAGAAAGCCTGTGGAAAGATTTGGCCAGGAAGAAAGATGTATTTCTCTAGAATTGTAGAACATACATCGGAAACAAATAAATAAATCTAAACATAAGATACTGGACTTGGCATGTTTGAGGACACATTTAGTTGCATGCTGCAGAGATCCATGCCAAGGATGTGGAACAAAGGGCTCTTGAGGTACAAGAGCTGAACTGCAAAGGAAAGGAGATGCTCTGCGCTCCGCAGAGTAATACTCCTCTCCTTTACAGAAATAAATCTGGAAACCAACATAAGAAATAGATTTATAAACACAGTTTGTTAGTTGGGTTTTCATTTCACACCTGAATAAAGCGAAATTATTGATGTCAATTCTTAACTCTCCTCATGCAGTACTTCAAGCGAGTAACCAAGAAGATTGGACCCAACGTACGTGCTGATGTTCAGCTGGCACTTGCAACATATTAACAAGATCATTGCACATTCAGAGTTCTAATTCAGTTTAAATATTGGAAACCCGTTTGTATGACGGATAGTTTGTTGGATTTATAGTTGGACTCAGCAATCTTTCAGCTATATTTCATGATTTGAGTGCAGGAGGCGAGTCTGCATCACGGGTGGGGATGATTTTGATACGATAAAACCTGTGAGCTAGGAACCAATGGTGTTACCACAATGTGGCAGTGCACCATATGATCACTGCCAGTAGAAAGACTGACTACTACAGAGAAACATGACAAGCCTCTTACAGCGGGAATCGAACCCACAACCTTCAGGTCAGAAGGTCGATGCTCAAAGGACAGAATTACCCAGCCACCCACAATGTCATGGTGTTCTTGGAGACCCCTAGCTGAAGGTCGTATTCTCGTCCTGAAGTTTTCCTTTTCTGGTCTAAACTGACAAGTATGATCTTCTTTTCTCTTCTCTATAGAGTCAGGTCAGATGTAGGGAATGAGTGAAATGGATTTTTACATTGCAGGGAGCAATATTTCAGCCAAAGAGCAATGTGATGTGCAAGAGGCACATCAGGAAAAGGGACAACACAGGATCGATAGTAAGAGAGAGAAAGCAAAAAATCCTCATTTTAGTCGCCTTATACGACAAGCATTGGGTTATTGAGGCTCTATTCTATCTAAGTGACACCATGTCACTCCCCGGAAGCCCCACAGGGTATGTCAGATCTAGAGCATCTGTATGTAAATTCAGTTAATCCAGCCTGTACTTTTATTTGGTTGGGTTTGGTGTTTTATAGTGGGAGTTGACAGTCTTTCAGCCATATGCCCATTTTCAAGTTTCAAAGAAACAAACCAAGCCCACTGCAATGATATAAATAGTGAGCGTGAGTGAGTGATTTGAGGTTTAACATGGTTTTTGACAATCTTTCAGCCACATCTCCAAGGTCTCACCAACATCACGTCGGTGTCGGGGCTCCTGTCTCTCCAAGCTGAAAGAGAGGTGCCACTACTGAACAGGACTCGAACCACAACTGCCAAGACAGATTGCTGGACCAACATGCTAACCACTGATCCATCCTGTGTCCCACATATAAAAAGAAATATAACAGAAAATTCACATAAAACCAGTGACATTTTGCAGAAGGGAGCAGCTAACCTGAGCCTGATATTAACCGAAGATGAGATAAGAAATACCTGGTACAGCAAGAGTGAAACAAAGACGTATAATGGCAGAGAACCTTTTAGAACAATCAATAGCATTTGAAAGCAATTAATTCTGAGTAATTTCCTTCAGATAAAAACACTGCTCTCTTCTCAAATAATAGATGTAATGTCATGTTTCAGCACTAAAAATATTTACATTTGAATACTGCAGTGAGATTGTAGCCGTCATGTCAGGTGTAATTTGAGCTGGGATATCGGAGACAAGACAGTTTGGCAGCCATTTCCCAGAAAACAGGTTAAAACGACTGGATGGCAAGTTTAATGAAAGCAAATTTTAAACATAGAACATATTTGTGCACTATACCTATTTTCCCCTTTGTTCAATATGATAGCAACCTCTTACATATCGGGGATAGTGGAATTAATTTGGGGGGGGGAGTGAGTGAAATGGACTTTTACATTGCAGGGGACAATATTTCAGCCATAGTGCAAGGGGGGAGGGGGTAGCTACTTAGGGTGTCAGGGACATTGTCGACCCCCAAAGGTGTAGCAGGGTTGCATCTAGGTTTCAGGCTATTGGAGAGCAGCTCCTCCTCCCAGCACAAAAAAGGAGGCATCCATTACAAAAAAATGAGAGAACATTTAAGATGCAGAATTTACCATTGGTTTCATCGTCTGTGTTTTCTGACAGTTCATTCACCTCGTCATTGTCCACATCGAATTCAACCACGGATTGTTCCTCAACTTTGCTACTAACAGTTGTCCTCTTCAGAAAACTTAGAATGGAGCCATCGCGCAAAGTTTTAGAACCATCACTATTTCATCCAGTGAAAGTGGCCATTTCACAGAATTCCCGCAGTATTTCAGTGTAATTTAACCAATCAGACAACGTTTTGCAGATATTAATGGCCATGTGACGACAATTAGCCAATCACGACAACTGAATTGCAACTCAAAAACTCTTGTGATCATTTGGAACAAGTCGACATGTACTTTCTGTTCGGAAAAAAAAAAAAAGTTTTGCTAGTTACACAGATTTACTACGCCGCATTCTTGGTATAAAGTAGCGTCATTTTTATCTATGGCGCGGCGTGTTGACAGTACACAATTTTTTATTTAGCGAGATTTACAGTTATATCGCGGCAATGTCGCAATGCCACATGCCTGGATGCAACCCTAGTGTAAGACTGACCCCACCCAGAACATGCTTTGGGAAGGTCTGACCTTTTATGAATATTGATTGACAAACATTTATCCGAAATGATATCCATTTTTATCCCATTGTCAAAAATACGATGAAGAAATTAATTTTATATTGATACATACTCTGAGACAAATGGGTCCATAACAAAAAGCCAGAATCAAATATCTGGGAATGCCAAAGTTTATGCACTGAATCAAATATCTGAGGATGTCAGAAGTGTATTTACGTCTTCTAGTGAAGTGCTTACTTATTTTAGAAGTCAGTTTCGGATGTCTTCATTATGTATCCACACCGAAAGACATCATTACAAATCAAGACCTACCTCAGGCTCTAGCAATCTTCTAAATGCTGCTTCTTGAAAAGTAACTAGATTAAAATCACGGACATTTATCTCCTGTTCTTCAACGTCTCGAGAACAAATGATAATTTCATTTGGTGTTATCACTGCCAGATGCAAATTTCATGTTGTTATGACCGGAGATAAAACTGGGATGCCTGGGGAATCTTTGAATGAGATGGAACAGGAACCTCTATAAATCAGGTGAAGGATTTTAAATTTAGTTTGACTTTTTGCAAATTTCACCTACATCTCAGTCATGTGACTGGATTGTCAAGTGCCTATGCATGATTGGAGTTTATGACCACTGAAACTGATTGCTGATTCTACATGCTAACCACGGTCGTGTTCAGTGTTTTCATTCAGTAAAAGATTTTCAGAATCTGTGGACTATAAATCACTTCAGGTTATGATGATTAACATCAAGAACGACGTTTTGGTGCAAGGATTTGTACAATTTCAGTGGATAGACAGATGGACAGAGAGATGGATAGAGTGAGTGAGTAAACTGGAATTTTGACATTGCAGAGGGCAATATTTCAGCCATAGCACAATGTGATGTGCAAGAGGCACATCAGGAAAAGGGACAACACAGGATCGATAGTAAGAAATAAAGCAAAAGATCTCCATTTTAGTCGCCTTGTATGACAAGCATTGGGTTACTGATGCCCTATTCTATCTAAGTGACACCACGTCACTCCCCGGAAGCCCCACTGGGCTCAGGGAGTTAAGAATCACGCTTAAACTTTTTCTGCGAAATGAGTGAGTGGTTTTGATTGTACATGGTTTTCAGGCAATGTTCTCGTCATATCACCACGGTGTCACAAAGATCATGTATGGGTCCGGGACAATCTCCGTATTGAAAGATAGGTACCCAGGCGGGATTTGAATCCACAACGCTTTACAGTCAAGTCTGGCAGACTATTGGGCCGATAGGCTAACCAATCAGCTACTTCCAGCCAATGATTCACCAATGAGATAATTTCATAAATTACACTGCATTATCTGTCGTATTTGGTTGTATCACTATTAAATACGCACCACAAGTTTGTTCAATAGCACTCATTATGATTGACTTTGTCATGTGCAAAAAATGGGCTTCTGTTATGACAGTTTTCCATCCACACATACAAGTACTCTTCCTGATCACGGCAAGAGACGAGTTAATGAGTGTTTTGGGACTTCAGGTGGTTTTCAGCAATTTTTAGCCACATCACCATGGACTCCCCAACATCACATCGGTGCCTGATTCGCATCACAATCGCCAACCCTGGCAGATTGCTGGGCCGACACACTGACCACTGCACCATCCCGCACGCCCAGACAGATAAGTGAGTGATTTGGTATCTTACAGGGTTTTTGGACAATCTCCCAGCGATATCACTACTGTGTCATCTACATCATGTGAGTATAAGATTTCAATCACCTGGCTAAAAGAGAGATACCCAGGCATGATTTGAACCCATAACCACCAAGACTGGCAGATTGTCAACCACTGAGCCATCTCACTCGAGAGAAGCAGTTGCTAGGAATGACTGCAGGGGCGGATCCAGGATTTTGGAAAGGGAGGGGTTGGGGAGGGGGGGGGGGGGCTCCAACATGCAAAATTTCAGTCCCATGCGGGGTTCGAGGACCACCCTTCTGGACTGTATAGGTCGCAGTTATTTCAGCAATTCACGACACAAATATTCATTATTATAGGACTCCACTTACTTTTCCCCGGTCTTTTGATTTCTTTCACTAAAGTCTTGCGGAGCTTGAGATTATGACTTGAAACTGCTGCATGTCTTCGGGAGTTGCCCACTTTGTGGTTCTGATCCACACTGTTCATGTGTGTCGTGTCTAGACTATTGGAGTGATTCAGGTTTTCATGCACACGATTGTTCGTTTTGTGTTTCTCATTTGGTTTTACTTTTTCTGGTGACAGTTCATCGGAATCTAGCACTATCTGTAATGGCCGGTCATCTGTGAAAACAGAGATCATGTTAGCTGCACTTTAAAGTTATGTTAAATCTTCCAAAAAATGGAACTTCTAAAATGTCAAAGTTACTATTCCTGTCGAGATTATCAATTTATTTTACCTCTAAAATTTTTAATTTCCTTTCCTTTTTGGTGGCAATTACCACGATTTCAAATTCTAATTTTAACCACCAACTTCCAAAAAGTCACTTAGTCATAAAGTTTCTATTTTCCCCCCTCTGAAATTTTTACCGTTAGTTACCTTAATAAGTTAGTTTTTTTAATCTTTGAACCACAATGTTACATAGTGTGAAAAGTGCCGACAGATGATGCTTAAGAAAGAAATTTATGGAGAGAAATTAACAGCACTTCCCCTTGTATGACAAGCATTGGGTTACTGAAACCACTTCACTTCTAAGAAGCCCCACAAAGGAAATATACATATATCTTATTCTAAATATGTCACCCAGTGAGCGAGAGATACTGTCTTTCAAATATATTCCACATCTTTTGGGTGTGGATCCCAGGCAGACCTGCTCCCTAATTTTTGGCAAATTATGTTTTTATTAAAAAAATTCTCCCCAGACCTTTCACCAAAGGCATCTCTATCAAAGTTCTATCTTTTATGTTTTACACTGCAAGATACACTGGAGGGAGAAAACAAAAGTGAAATTAAAATGTCCCAATTTCAGTCACATTGTTACACAAGCATTGGCTATTGGTGCCCTGCTTTACGTCACACCATGCATCTCCAAAATAGACTGGAAACTTGAATAAACTCATTGAAAGACAGTTTGCTGAATTTCATAAACAAATTGTTCTTAACATACCAAACATTTGATCCTGTAATGAACTATCATCAGAATCCATCTCGATCTCTTCTGGACACTCTGGAACTGGCGACGGTGGAGGCGTGATCAACTGTCGTACAGAAAGATCACGAGGAAGAGGACCAGCTTTTCGTTTCTTGGGACCCGGAGAGGGAGGCAGACTCTCTGAGACACGTTTGTTCCGAGGCTGTGTTCCAAACATTGCCTCTTCCGTTTCATCCACCATGAAGTTGTTCTGCTGAAAACAAATAAAAACGTACAGGTTACAATCTGATTTACATATGGTGAGTGAAATAGCGCTTAACTTTGCTGTCGGCAATGTTTCAATGATAGTGTGATGACAGATTTAAATATAGTTTGTAAAATGTTGTTTAACATCACCGTGGCCAAAATTTTAGTCATAGCGCAACGGCAGATTTAGATAGGGTTGAGAGTTAGGATGTTTTATGTTGCAAGGGCAATATTCAGTCACTTGATGTGCAAGATGCACACCCGAAGCAAAAGAGAGTTCATAAAAACATTAATAAACAGAAAAACTGAATGTAAAAAGATCCTCATTTTAGTCACCTTGTATGAGAAGCATCAGGCTACTCGGACCCTCTTCTTTCTAAATGACACGTCACTCCCCAGCATCCCCACAGGGGCTAGATACAGCTTGAGTGACATGGTGTTTAAGGTTCTTGTGGGCAATGTTTTAATCATAGCACAACAACAGATTTAGATACACTTAGTGACATAGAGATTACTAAACGAGTGTGTGTTAGATACCATGGATCTCACACGAGTTGCTTACAAAAGTATCAAACAAGCGAAAGCGAGTTTGATCCTTTTGTAAACAACGAGTGTGAGATCCATGGTATTTAACAGACACGAGTATAGTAATCTATTTCTTACACACGTTACCCAAGTGTCATTTTAGGGTTCATTTGGCGTTACAGATGTGCACTTTTAATGTACAGGCAGCATGACCTCGTGATGAAAACGTCACACACAAAATGACGTCACATTAACACATCACAATGTGTCCGTTATAACATGACCTCGGGTCATCACCACGGAGCGGCCAATCAGAGGCTTCGATTTGCGATCTCTCACATATGTTGAGATACGGAAAATCTCTCACGGGGTTCCCACCAACGGCAGTGTGAGAAATGGTGTTCAATGTCATTTGGGGCAATATTTTAGCCATACTGCAGCGATACATATAGATATATTAATGAAGAAATCTTTATCAACATAATGTGCTGTACAAGATGCACACTGATACACACCAGCTCAAAGAGATCAGTTAGGTTGATGTTTACATAGCACAGGTAATTTTTCAGCCACATCAATGTCATATGCGAGATGCACAGGTAAGGAGCGAGTGATTTGGGGTTTTACATGGTTTTTGGCAATCTTTCAGCTACATCACCATGGGCTCACCAACATCAGGTCAGTGTCGAGGCTCATGTCTCTCCGGGCTGAAAGAGGTGTGACCAGGCAGGCCTTGCATTACAACCACAAAGGCTGGCAGATTACTGGGTCAATGTGCTAACCACTTTGCCTGCCCGTGCCCTACAGGTAAGTAGAAGAAATGAAAGAAGCGGAAAGACACAATGCGACTCGTTATTCCATGGAACCCCACAGGGTCGAGGCAGGGGAACAGCTAAAGAAAAGACTCACCGACTTGTTGACCTTAAACGGATTTCCGAACATGTGCAACCTGACCGGGGAACTTTCCAGTTCTCGGAGAGGTGGTGTCTGCTTCTTGAGGTATTCTTGGTAATTCCCCATCTGACCCACAGGAACACTATGCATGTTATCTGAAATAGAGTTATCTCCACTTGCAATATGGTAATGGAACAAATGGAACATGGAAGAATTGCTGTGATTGAATTTTTCAAAGATTACAGTAATCTTTCTGTCATTTCAACAAACGTGAATCAGTTTGGGATTTTGGATTTACATGGAATTCAACAGTTTTTCACAGCCATTTCACCAGGGGTGAATACATCGCATTCGTGTCAAGGTTTAATCTCCAGGTGAAAAAGAGGTACCCAGATGGGATGCGAGTGAGTGAAATGGATTTTTACATTGCAGGAGGCAATATTTCAGCCAAAGCGCAATGTGATGTGCAAGAGGCAATTTTAGGACTTGTAAATAGCGGAGTTGCCTGGCAGAACAGGGTGGCAGATCTAGGCCAGACTGAAGAGGGTTACTGATCTTACTGAAGGGTTTACAATCAACTTGGCACTAATATTGCTTTCTGGAATGACCCCCCTGGGTGATCATGACATCACTCTTGGTTTATCAGTACCAGCCATAGACCACAGGTTTCATCGCATCCCTCATTGACATCTCCGCTGGTGATGCGGGCTTTCCTCCCACAATAAACAAACATGTCTGAGATCAATATAAGCTGGAAAGGGAGTGAGTGAGTGACTCTAGATTTACGTGACTTTCGGCAATTTTTCAACCATATCATCACGGTGATCCCAGGGGGCAACCAGGGCGGGATTCGAACTCGGAACCTTTCGATTGAGAGTCGAGTGCGGGAACCACTGCGCCAATCCAGCGCCCCTAGCTGGAAAGGGCACGTATCATATCAAGAAGAAGAAGAATGCCGAATGCCCTTCAATACAAGCATTGATAAACTGAAACCTCACCTTCATCACAGAGCTTGGTGTTGGTGTAGGAAGACTGGAGGAAGTTTGTTCTCATCCGAGTTACCTGATCCAGAAGATTCTTACGTGGAATATCATATGGATTCCTGAAAGGTAATTTGGCTCACACTAAATCATACTCCTTGGCAAACGATCAAAGTGAAACAGAGCTTTCATAAAACTCTAAAAACGTGGGAGTGTGATTTTGTTGTTAATCTTTCAGCAACATCCCCATGGTCTCACCAGCGTCACATTGGTGTGGGAGCTCCTGTCTCTCCGGGCTGAAAGACAGGTACCCGGACAGGACGTGAACCACAACTGCCAAGGCTGGCAGATTTGTCGACCGACATGATAACCAATGCGCGATCCCCCGCCCGTAACTCTAAAAGCAATCTAGGGACTGAACTCAACAATAAGATATTGACATCTCCTTGTTCAACAACAGCCATTGCTGTAAGTAAGTTCATCCATTGCTAAGCAAGTTCATCCATTACTAAGCAAGTTCAGCCATTTCTAAGCAATTCATCCATTGCTATGCAAGTTCAGCCATTACTAAGTAAGTTCAGTCAATACTAAGCAAGTTCAGTCATTACTAAGCAAGTTCATCCATTGCTAAGCAAGTTCATCCTTTACTAAGCAAGTTCATCCTTTACTAAGCAAGTTCACCCATTACTAAGTAAGTTCATCCATTACTAAGCAAGTTCATCCATTGCTAAGCAAGTTCATCCATTGCTAAGCAAGTTCATCCATTGCTAAGCAAGTTCATCCATTACTAAGCAAGTTCAGCCATTCCTAAGCAAGTTCATCCATCGCTAAGCAAGTTCAGCCATTACTAAGCAAGTTCAGCCATTACTAGGCAAGTTCAGCCATAACTAAGCAAGTTCATTTCACTCATTGCTAAGCAAGTTCATCCATTACTAAGCAAGTTCATCCATAGCCAAGTACGTTCATCCACAGCTAAGTATGTTCATCAATTGCTAAGTAAGTTCATCAATACACAAACAAAACATATCTGGAACAAGGTTGTTTATATGAGCATGTGTTCCAACCTGTAGTACTGTGGTTTGATTCCGCTGTCTGGCACTGCTATTGTAAAGGTATTGTATTCCTGAAGATCTTGTTTCAACATGGCCATGTTTCCCCCTAGGTTTTGTATCAGCTGCTTGAAGTCTTTCCGCTGTAGCACTGACGTTTGGCTCCTTGAGCTGACCTTGATCCCCTCACAGTTTGGAAGTTTCTGTCCAACCGATGCTATTAATCGGTCCATTTCAATTTTAGCCTGAAAAAGGGATCACAAAATTACAGGACATTCAACACATAAAATGGAGTCAATGCAACACCTATCGGCAGATACAATACGGGTGTTCTACGGCTCCAAATTTTAGCTCTCATCGATTCATCACTACAATCACAATCCCTGACAGGCACAAAATACATGTATTTTCTGAATCTCATCAGCCATCATTCTTTATATAGAAGTAAAGTTGAAAAGACAGTTTATTAAAGAAATTGATAGAAAGAAAAGTGACAGCAAAAGATCCCTATTTTAGTCGCCTTGTACGACAAGCAGTGGGTTACTGGGGCCCTATTCTATCTCAGTGACACCACATCACTTCCCGGAAGCCCCATGAAGCATTAAATGTAAAGTAAGTATATATAGGTTGGCAATCCAAAATAATCACTATAGAAGGCAAATATGGAATTGACTTGATTTTCAGCAATCTTTTAGTCATTTCATGTTGTCATTCCACATCACCGAGATGATGTTTTTATGTTGCATGGGCCATCTGTCTGTTTTAATATGATGGGATGCGAGAAATTGATTTGGGGTTTTACATGGGCGAAACTCGAACCACAACCGCCAAAACTGGCAGATTGCTGGGCCGACCCGCCAACCACTGTGCCATCCTGTGCCCCCTCCACGATGAAACCACAATGCCCTGCCACCCTTTCCTTGTCACGACCATAAAATGTGATTAAAAAACACAATAAATGAAAAGTTGATATGTTTTAACACAGCTTTCAGTTATATTTCATCTATATCACCATCATTTTGCAGCTTTTGAATTTGAAATTCATGATGTATCGGCACATGCAGCATTTGCACGTGTTGTTCATGATTGTCACTTTAAGCATGCGCACATTGGCATGTGACATGTAGGTCAACATGTTGTTATGTGGATTTCGGATGCACTGCGTCTTGTGTTATCGTTATGTTTGACCCTAAACTTCTTTTGAGCAGCATATAATCACAGCCTGTAAAGTGTGTACCTACCTGATTTTTGAGTTTCTTGAGGTAGGTAATTACACTGTAGCTCAGACAGTTGTCCATGTTATCAGGGACCAAGTTAGCAGCACCCATTCTTGCCATAGCTCGACGCAGAGGCTGCAACAGATCAATAAACATTCTGTGTCTGACGGCAACTACATTAAATTCAAGTCTGAATGGTTGGTTTTAACATGGCTTTTACAATTATATAAAACCACACCTTGAAACTCCACCTACAATTTTAATTTAAAAAAGACAAAATTGTAAAAAAAAAAAAAAAAAACCAAAAAAAACCCCCCCATGAAATGTAATAGAATAGCAGTCAAACAGAGTGGGTGATTTAGCCTTTTGTGGTGTTCGGCAATCTTTCAGCTATATAGCCATGGTCTCACCAACATCACGTTGTGGTCAGGGCTCCTGTCTCTCCGGGCTGAAAGAGAAGTGCCCGGACGGGACTCGAACCACAACCGGCAAGGCTGGCAGAATGCCGGGCTGACGAGCTAACCATTGCGTCAAACAGGAAACTAGTGAATGAAATGGTTTAACGTCACAGAAGGCAATATGTCAGCCTCAATGCCACAAGCTTACAGATGAGTAACTCATCCCTGCAAATTCAGCAACTTCACAGTGAGTGATTTGGGGTTTTACGTGGTTTTCGGCAATCTGTCAGTCACAACACCACAGTCTCACCAACACCATGTTGGTGTCAGGACTCCGATCTCTCCGGGCGGAAAGAGAAGTGCCCAGGCGGGACTCAAACCACAACCGCAAAGGCTGGCAGATTGCTGGTCCAATGC
>JAUELE010229945.1:0-12151 GCA_031471655.1 Diodora aspera | reverse complement strand
TACTTCATTAATGTTTGTTCTTCTGGCTTAAATTTCATTGGTGTCTGAATTTATATCCAATCTTATGCTGCGCCAAACGGGCCGCAATAACACAGATTTTGGGGCCATTTGAAATATTTTGTGTAAAAGTCCCCAATTTCACGCTCTGAACAATGTCTAGTTATAAGCAATGTTGAACAAGTGTGTTTTGAGGTTACTTCTGAAAGTTTGTAGAGATGAGATTTCTAAGAGACTGAGGCAGAGAATTCCAGAGCTGGGGATAACAGTGAGAGAAGGCAAAGGTTCCACATTGAGCAGATACTGGCAGGCTGCTGAGGAGAAGACCATCAGATGAGTGAAGAGTCCGGAATCGCTTGTACAAGGAGATCAGTTCATTATGATAGACACAAGCATAACAAGGTATCTCGATCCCCCTTCGACAAAATCCTGGATCCACCCATTCTATCCATGACCTGCAAAGTCACAACATAAACTGATTCCTTCTGTTCACCGACATACCTTCCCCTGATGTAGATAGGCATACACAGAATACTTTTGGTCCTGTAGCCTGTCTGAAGATCCACATCCCGGTTGAACCTGTCATCTTTGTAAGCATCCGGAATGTTGAGGATCTCGCCAGTAGTGGCAACATGGCCAGCCACACCTTTGTCCATTGGAAACCTAAACATATTGAGGGAAGTTAAGCTTTGCTCGAAAACATACCTGAATCAAACATTTCAGGAACCGAAACATCATTTTAAATTAAAACTTGTTAGAGGCATGTTTGATATACTTGTGTAATAAACAAAAGAAATCTGACATTAACATTTCATATATATTAACGATTTAGCTCAACCATATTACCATAATTCTTTAATAAGTAATGACTAAACAATATAATTTCATAACCGAACAAATTAAAGAAAAATGAAAGGGTTCGGATTAACAAGGTTTGACTGTATCGAAGTATACACAGGGTTTATAACGAAATAAACTTACCGGGGTAATATATGCAAATATTTCTCAGGCAGTTCAAATATAGCCTTCAAAATTCTCTCCACATATTTATTCTTGATCATTTTAATCACTACTACACATCATAAAGAAAGTCCGAGTTTGGGAGTTATTATATACATGTAGTAAAAAATACAGTAGAGTCACAACTTTGAAATAGATGTGAGAGCAATTCCGCCACGAGCTGACTTCAATGCAGAGACAAAAAGTGACAAAACTCAATGGTCTACAGTCAGCATCATACAAGAAGAAATAAACTTTCCAACATTGTGGCAAATAATTCTTTTAAAGCATGTTAGTGAATGTATAAGGTAATGTCACTTCTTAGCGGCAATAAAATGCTTATTAATTTCTATTTGTTTTCATTGTCACAAACTTACTGTAGATTGGTATTCTTCAGCCAAATTTTTACAAGATTTATAAACAAACAAAACACATTTATACTATCCATTTAAAAATATTAGAAACACAAACATTTCTTAAACCTATACCAGTTGATTCTTCCTACCAAAGTAATACTACTGGTAATGTATTTGCTGAATGCTTGAAATGCCTGTCACTCTTCAACATTAATATAGGAAACAAAGATATGTTCATTATGTTTCAGAATCATTGCCAATATGGATATTGATAATGTTGTTCCTGGCGTTCTACAGGCTGTACAGCTAATTTAAATAAACTATTATTCCAGGTTATAGTTATCATTTACCCAAATAAATAAATTAATTAGTTAAAGGTATTTAATGGGAACACAAACCAATACAAACTACTATAGAATAATCAAAGAACTAACTTCCAAACTACATACAATCATTTGAAATTTTTTAAAAATGGAAAAAAAAAGAGAGAAAAAATGGACTCCAAAATTGTATCGGAGAATGCCAACCTTATTTCTTTCTGTGGAGCGGTGGCCTCGCTGGTTCCGGTATCAAATATTCGAGAAAACAGTTCCTTTGTTCGGTGATCAAGCATGAACAACGATGCTCGATCAGCGTTCACTAGAGTTTTTGCATAATTCTGTTGATAGGAAGGAATATGATAACTTCACTTTTTCAACAACCAGTATTGTTTTCTTTAAAAAAACAGAACCTTTAAGTTCTACAGTGGTGAGATCTATTCTCTAGGAAAACAAAGGGGAATAATGCAGAACTTCTACAAAACAAATTTATGAAAAAAAGTGCAAAAATTCTCATGAGCTACAACCAAGAAAATAAAAAAAGTTAAAATAAATAAAATCTACTCAGGGAGTAACTGCAGGGTAACGATTAGTTTCAAGCGTTTAAATGAAACTTAAGTTTTCTCGAACGCCATGAAAACATTAGCCCCCCAAAGTTTTCAAAGCAAGTTTCAATATACTTTTGGTTACGATGTAACTGAAGTCAGATAAATGCAAGCAAGCCGTATTACAATAATGTGCATTTCTACTGCCATGACTATTTTAATTATTTTAATTTTTGTTATTATTACAGATAATCTATCATAGCAAGCAAATTAATCTCCTACACTAAAGAAATTCATTACAGAATAAAAATTGTCACTATGGAAGCAAGAAACTTTACCCATGGAATTAATTTAAATACAAAAGTTTTTTTTTTAAAATCCTGAACCATCCTGAAATCCAGAGCACATGACTCTGCCAACAGCTCCCCTGAATGCATTCCTATTCACGATAGTCGTTTTGTGTGAATGAAAAGTCAAAATCGGCTAAATATGGACAACCAATGCAATGTCTAAGCAAGAGAAGTAACTTTTGATAAATTAAACACATCATGTCTTTACTTCACTGAGTGTTAGGAGACACGCACCACATGACTGGACACAAGCTTTCAGTGGGAAAGCCTCACTGAATGGTCAAAACACCGACATCAAGATGATGATTCAGCATGGGAGTGAATCCAGGGCATCTGAGGAAGCTGTTGGCAGAGTCATATACCCTGGATTTCGAGGATGATCCTGAACCAGCTGGGGGTGGGAGGTGAAAACCTTTTCAGTATGGAGGCTAAGACCCTCCACTTCTTAGAGTAAAAAAGGTAGGGTTCTTTGTTTGTCTTTTGCCTTTCTGCACTATAATTCACTGGTTTCCAAGGTCACATGACCTAATGATGAATTTGACCGTAGGTAGTGTCTGCCATATTTTATCGTCAGCCTGTAGCAGTTCTAACAGAATCCTTTATGACCATATAAGGGATTGCTGTTATACACAATGACGTCATCCATTTAACTTAAGTTGCGAACTTTAAAGCTGCCCCACATCTCTCATATAACCTGCACAGCACGCGTTATCTTAAGGAGGCAACAGATTTATGCATTCTCCAGTTCCTGTGTCTTTATATAACTTGTCAGCACTTTAAGTTCAATAGAAAACTAGTTTGAAAAGCCAAAAGGACAGACTAATGAAATCAATTGTCTCCTGCGACCAATCACAGCCATGCTCACAATGGTGTCTACCTGCGCTTGTCTTACATATCGTCGCCGATATAGCCTCCTTTCAGGAGGCAAAAGGCGAAGTAAAATAAGCTGACTTTTAACTTGTCTTACATATGTGCAGAGAATCAGCAAAGGCACATGGGGACACCAATTCCCTGAGTCCTTCAACTGTGACATTACTTTCACTGCCCATGACCAACATATACTTTCTTCAATACTGTTAAGATTTGTGTGTGTA
This sequence comes from Diodora aspera, assembly GCA_031471655.1. NCBI lineage: Eukaryota > Metazoa > Mollusca > Gastropoda > Lepetellida > Fissurellidae > Diodora > Diodora aspera. The sequence goes on along the minus strand of JAUELE010229945.1, from coordinate 8,493 downwards.
GGTGCCAACATACTGATGTCCAGTCTCTGAAGAAAACATCCCATTGGCTAAGACAGATATGCTAGCCAGCATATACAGCTCGTTTCTAACCTGATTTCTTTCTGCTGACTTTCAATAGGAGACACTGTCATACTGCTCCCAACATCAAAGATGCGTGCAAACAGTTCTTGTCGAGGGTGGTCCACCAGAAACAACGATGCCCTATCAGCATTTACCAACTTTTGTGCAAAATTCTGTCGTGATAGTAACAAAAATTGGGAGAACTAAGAACAGCAGTATCTACAATAGCATGTTAAAAACAATAGGCAGGATGGTTTATCTGCATCAACTTCAAAACTCAGCATCAAACATGAATTATACTTGAGGAGTCCGTTACGACTTTTTGGCAGGGGTGGCACTAGTTCAACAACGTTAAAACGTTTTCGTGGACCCCTTGGCTACATCGATGTAGGGGTCAACGAAGACGTTCAACGTTGTTGAACTAAGGTGGCGCCAGATGGAGAGCAGGAAAAAATGTAGCAATTCGTCAAGAAACATTCTGAGAAAATTTGTGTATTGGTGATTTGAGACCCCTTGTCGGGGACCACAGCCCCCACGTCGGGGAATTCCTGGTGCCATCCCTGGTTTTTTGGAGTGATCGAAAGTCAGAAGTTTATAAACTTTATATATAAACACTAATTACCGGTAAAAGAACTAGACTTTGAGTGTGTTTGTCGAGAGTTTCGGAGACAAGGCAGTGACAGTTTAGAAATGGTCAAATATAACATTTTAAAATTAGGATTAGGATTAGAATTAATGTTCCTAACGCATGCATGTCCGGTGCGCCACAGGCCTCATGATCAAATTGGTTTATCGAAAAAAAGGTCTCTGCGCGGTCTCCTCAACTTGCCTCAGAAGTTGATGCAAATAGAACCATAGAAAAGAGACTATTAACCAAACAAAACAAGCTAAGCTCTGAATTAAGTCCAAGCATATGTGATGAAAACTACAGCCTATATGCATTTACAATAATAGTGTGTATGAGCTGGTCAAACTTGCCTGAGAGAGCCACATACAATAAACATTTACATTATATTAAATGTGGTAAAGAAAATAGCCAGGGCTGAATCCAGAGGGGACCATGTACAACCCCTCCTTCCACCCATCTCCCCCCCTCCAAATTGCTCTTTAAAATTTTTCTGCCATGTCAGCACTAAATAACAAATCAACCCCAAAACTATCATGAGAACTTGTAAAATCGGCACCATTTTACACGCACCCAGAGCCCTAGAAAATAATAATATCATTCATGAGCTATGTTGTGCCCCCTCCTTGAATCCGGAATCTGCCCCTGATAGCTCTGCCAACATGTCTTATCACCTGCACACTAAATGTTAAAGACCAGGGGGTTGGGGATTTCCCTGGTAATTTTGACAGCAGTCTCCAAATAGTCTGGCGTCCAGACTTAAACAGTGATTGTTTTGTCAGATCCCCTTATGCTTTTCCACATCCACCTTCTACTTCAAATCTTAGGGACAACTGTACATCATGTGGCTCAAGAGCCAGGGTTTGACCAGCAATGTTTACTAACACATAAGCTTCTATTGAAACACCAACATCTCATAAAAAGTTTTCATTCAAATACCTTTAAAAACATCAATATCAAATAAGTCACTGTACAGTGGACTATAAATAATGATCATATATTTCCTTTGCACAGTGCCTCAAGTTAAAGCTGAGTGGTTTGCTTTATTACCCTTGATTTCAACCAATTTTCAGCATATCACAACAGGGCTACAGATAAGAATGTTTTTACATTTATACAGACAATCAAATTATGCAAAACACAATTATATTTAAAAGTGTTCATACTGAAAAAGCAAGAAAAAGAATTATGTACTCAAATGCCTGATGATGTGTCGCATACTGCATTGATAACATGTCAAATCAAGGGTGTATTATCAATTACATTGACTGTACTGAATCCTGATACATAAAACAAGCTACAATTTTGGATTCACTTCAGTCTTGCATGCAACTGAAACTATGAATATTTAAAAAACTGAGGTGTAATTACCAACTTTCCACAAACGCTTATCTGTAGCCCTGTCACAATTTATAAAGATATCCCATCTCAAGGTTGAACAAAATCAACCCCTGAAAATCAGCTGATCCCAGGCAGGGTTCGAACCCCACAACAATAAAGGCTAAGGATCACTAGGCTGGTGCACTATCCCCTAGGCTATCCCAGTATTTTTTTGTCTGGGCTGAGCAGGGTCGGTTTTAAGCTGACTGGACCAACTGCTCACAATTGGGCATCACGCCTAAGCGGGTCCAGCACTTGGGCAACATTCCTTTTTTGTTTGCTTTTACTGGGGGGTCTGTCATTTTTAACTTTTGATTGGACCCTGCGTCTCAGGGGGCCCAACTCTATGGACCCTTTCCCTGTTGGAACTTGGGTTCTGTGTCCTTTTTAGCTGCTAATTGGGCTCTGATAAAGTAGCTCCAATTGGGACCCTCAGTTCCTTGGAACTTGGAGTCAGGGTTTTGACAAAAGTACCATGAAATGATCAAAAACATAGCTCAAACCTTTCTCATCTTCGTAAGCACTCCAGTAATCCTAACTAACTTACCATGATTTTCATGATGACAGTGTCCATACTAATAATATCTTGAAATACAGATCTGCAAGAAACATTTCAGATTAACAGACTGATGAACTTTGGTGTCTTCAATTAAGACAACTAAAACATGAAATTCTATAGAAACTATTTCCTGCAGTTGGTTAATTATTGTGTATTTAAATTGCAAACAAATGTATATACTCAACATTTGGCGGTTTACAGATATGCTCGGTCTCTCTCTCTTGCACAGCAAGAAAGTAGACAGTTCAAACAGAGATAGAAAGAAAAGTTGTTGGATTTATAGTGGGACTTGGCAATCTTTCAGCCATATGCCCACTTTTGCTAGTTGAGTGCAGGAGGAAAGCCTGCATCACCAGTGGAGAGCTGGATGATTTTGATGCAGTGAAACCTACAAGCTACAGGCAGTACTGACAAACTAATGGTGATACCATAATGTGGCAATGCACCACATGATCACTGCATGTAGAAATAATGGCTTCTGCAGAGAAACATGCCGAGCCCCCTACGGCGGGAATCAAACTCATATCCTTTAGGTCAGAAAGCTGATGCTCAACCGACTGAGCTACCCCAGAAAGAAAGGCGATAACAATCGATAAAAGTTCAGTACATTGTCTTGCCATGTATGACAAGCATTGGGTTACTGAGCCCCTTGTTTCTAAGTGACACCACGTCACTCTGAGGAGGCCCATTGGTGAAGTTTATCTGAACTTACTTTGTTACTGCTAAGAGAAACTCATTGAGTTTCCTCTGTTTGAGCATACTACTGTGAACCTGCAAGACAAAAACAAAAGCACTGAAAATTATTCCCGACTTGTGTCAAGAAAACCCTTTTCAATTCAGATTAAGGTTTTTGAAGACAGATTCCTGAATTCTTTGCACAAAAATCTTCATAAAACAAGTGCTAGAAAAGCAGACATAGTTTTTAAAGAATTAAAATCACAGTTCAGATTCTACATTTTTTAATAAAGCTGTCTGACAACTTTCCAAAAATATTACGTCCTAGCCCATAAACTCTTAAATTTAAAAAGAGCACTGGCCAAAGATTGTAGGGGAAAAAAGGTACGATTCAGGCCTTCGTTCTATGAAAGCATCTTATTGTTACGACCTCCTAAACATGGTTTAATCCATGTCTTAACCCTTAATCTGCGGCTATTGTTTTAAGGCTTACGAGCTTGCTGGCGGCTATTCTGAAGAGGCGCGCGGGGACTAATTAAAACACCTGCACGGAAATTCTCCGCTTTGGTATCAATTGATATACAAGCTGACTGGCCGCGCACGGAATATCTCACTTGGATACAGACAAGTGTTCTATCTAGCCGATTTCTCTTATAGTGGAGAAATTCCGGGAGCCGCCAGCCATCTTGTCAAAGTTAGTAACCGGCAGCCCGGAAAATCTGCTCCCACAAGTTAAGGGTTAACATTTTTTAATCATTTTACAAAGCCCTCCAATGTGTTAAATAAGACCAAAACTTACGACATCTTACACCTCCTCGTATGTTTACAATATCCTAAAGTTACAATGCTTTCATAAACAGTTATGAGACACCAGTCATGAGTTAGAAATGAATATTACATACCAATAATCATTGGAACAGCCAGTTCAGAGTATTTATTACTACACTACATCACATCAAACAGCCACAATAAGGTATATAGTTGACGCTAAACTTGAAATAAAAACTTAACACTCTAATAACAGAACTGGGTAAATCTGTAATCCTTACATTTGAAGTCAGAGATGCCAGGAAAAGAACAATTATGATTGGTTAACTAATGTTGGTATCAGCCAGTCAGATGTCCTGTTTCATTTCTACAATGTTTTGGCTGTTGGTTGAATTGTCGGCGATATAGCCTCCCTTCGGGAGGCAAAAGCCGACGTTAAATAAGCTGACTTTTAACCGGCTGTTGGTTGAGGATTATTAGAGTAATTATCAAACAAAATTCACAGCAAGATCTACTATAAACTTTATCATATTTGTACTTACATTTCTGGCTTATATGTATCATAATTTTCCATTATTACCAATAGAAGACAATAAGGAAAGACAACTGCACTGACAGATTATACAACATAAAAGAAACGTGTATTCGAAGACTTTTAACGTTTATTATAAAATAAACAAATTTATGAAATTTGTATCAAAGTAAACACAAAATACAACAGTGTCAAATACAAAGAATACAACATCAATACGATCTGTGAGCTAATAGTTAAATACACACATCTCACTTAAAATATTTACAAACAAAGTTTTCTCTTTGTTTTCAATGATTGTCTGTCATTACTATTCTGTGTATCACCATGGAGATGAATTTACATGTACATTCAATATTGAATTATTTTTCAAATTTCTTGAACAGTTCCTTGCAGAGTATAAAAAATGTCTGCTTAAGTGGCTAGTATGAAAAAGACAATGTTAATGTAGCACTATTATATGAATGTTACTGTTAAATCATCACACAAAGTAGTTTGAAAATCCTTGAATGAGAACCTTTAAAAAAATCTACCTAAGTAGTTAATATAAAAAAGATAACATGCAAGCTAGCTATAAAAGTCAGTATTACTGACCAAAAGCTAGCTTTAGAAGACAATGCAGGGTTGGAATTTTAAGTTTTTTTAAGGCACAGAAAGTGTTGCCTTGGGTAGGAGCTAATATTTTAGGGCACCAAGGCAAGCTGAAGGGACAACCAGGCATATTATTATTTCCTTCAAAGTAGGGTACAGCAGCAACTGTTTATGGGTTAACGTTTTCTAAGTTTTTCCTAATCTTCTGGGTACCATACCCTTGAGCCACCCCTGTCTGCGCCTTGGTTGGGTTTCGAACTACCACCTTGCCTCTATAATATAACTGAAGGGTTTGGGTGATGCACAGTCTGTTTACAGACTTCATTGAACATGTTCAACGAGATAATGTCATGAAATCGATTTATAGCTACAAGGGCACTGTGGCAAATGGGACAGGGCAACCAAGGCATTTTATTGCCTTGGACTTCAAATTTTCAGGGCACAAGGGCAATTGAGGAGGGCACCACAACATTACAGGGCACAAGGGCAATTGAGGAGGGCACCACAATATTTCAGGGCACAAGGGCAATTGAGGAGGGCACCACAACATTTCAGGGCACAAGGGCAATTGAGCAGAGCACCACATTTCAGAGCACAAGGGCAATTGAGGAGGGCACCACAACATTTCAGAGCACAAGGGCCATTGAAGAGACCACCACAGGCCACAAGGGCAATTGAGGAGGGCACCATAACATTTCAGAGCACAAGGGCAATTGAGGAGAGCACAACATTTCAGGGCACAAGGGCAATTGAGGAGAGCACCACAACATTTGCCTTGGATAAATTCAAACCCTGCAATGGGAACACTGACAACATCCATGAAAACTGTAATCACAACATCAGTGTCTCCACTAGTACCTCAGCGTAAAATAGCACCAGTCCACCCCAAGCAAGAATTCTCTCCGCACCCTGCATGGAAAAACACATCTCTACTTTCAGGGAAGCCAGAGAGTATAATACGGTACCCTTTTCACACACAAGCTAAATACAGGATTCAGACCGGAGCAAGGCTAGTTTTGCTACACATTTGTTTCACACTACAATGTAATATGCAATCATTCCTCAACTAATGTGCATCAGTCTATCTCTCACAGGTAGTTTCCATACAGAATTAACTATTTCAGGTGTATAGCAATAAAATCTAATACGGGATCCACATCCTGGCTGTCTGAACAGAACTGCTATGCAACATTTATGGACCAAACTCACATTAAATGGGTATTTTGAACTCAGAATGGTGTCACATCTTGTTAGTTACTTTGGGTTGGAATACCAAATTTGTTAATACTGTTTGTGTGTGAAAACGGCATAAGAGAAAGCTTTAGGAGATTGTGATAGATATGGAGAAATGAACTGTCACAAAAACTACATATATCAGGGTTAATTTGGTTAAAGCTAAACATTGTCGTTGTGAACAAATACATAACTACTTAAAAAATTGTTATGACCCAGGCTCAGCTGTAACAAGGCTGTATTCCTTTTGTCTCGACAGATGCATATATTTTCTACTTTCAAATAGCCAGCCTCATTCCAAATCTTTTTCTGAGGGTTTTCTGAATACTTTTTGAGTATGAGCTGAATGCACATTTTTGCAAGTGAAACGTTTTAAAAGGTTTATGAACATTTTCAATATGTTATTGGAGTGCTTGGAATGCATTCATTCCACCTTTTAAGACCCGGGGGTGAAAAAGTAACAAGTGCGTTGTATGTTGAATGGATCTGTCGTAACAAATATATATTTTAAGGTATATTTATAATTCCCAATGTTGGTTTTTGAAAATGAAACACTGAATTTGACCACATATTCAACTTTTATAATTAAAAAAACATTTCCAAAGAAACGGGCACAGATTATTAAGATGCAAAGTTTGCCACTTTACAGATACAGGATTTTATGTATTTTTTATACCTACTGTACTTAAATTAGACTTTATAATATTTTTAAAGTCCTAGATATTTGCTATTTGAGTGATAAAATATGGTATAGGGGGCCTGGCAAAGCATACAGCAATAGTGAGTGTTAGGAGCAGAGGATAAAAAATTGTTTTCATACGAGGAGATGATGGTTCAGTACATAGAAGGGTTAGCATCAGTCTGATTATAATCGATCCTAGCTCGTTTTTGCTCAAACACAGAAAACAGGATCTGATGAAAAGTTGAGTGCAACTTCGTCCCAGACCAGTCCAAGCCCCATATGACGCCATGCTAGAACTATCCAATCAAATTTGACCTTTAATAATGGCATGGACTTACATCAATTTCCCGTTAGACAAGAATCGGAAACCGATGTTTAGACCTCTCACGCCTTACACATCATTAGCCACTAGAGGATATATATTCATACGCACCAAAACATTCCCAACAAAAGGTTCCATGCTTGTGTTAAAAAATAAATAATAAATGCAAATTGTTCCAGATGTATTGAAGTGTATTATAACAGAGCATGAAGGCAGCTGTAACAAGTTGGACAGTTTTGAATGTTGGAGCATTCTCGATCGCTGGACTCTTCCTCACAGTCTAAAAATAGAACCTGGGAAAGGTTACGTGTATCTGCGCATGGCTTTAGTAGGGGAGAGTGACTTGCTGGGGATGTTCAACTTGACAGAGGTCACTTGCGCCTGCTAGCGGCGTCTGGTGGCAGATTGGGCTTACATGCAATCAGAGCTTTGTAAAAATAAGAACAACAGATTTGACTGACAAAACATTGACCCAGTATTAACAATTTTTCTCTCATTGCACAGTTCCCAATTTCAAGAGGCAGATCGTTGATTGGTTGAAATTTTGCACAGCGTAAATAAAATTCAGTCACGGGACACAGTTGTCAACAGCCTTTCTCCAGATCCTGGTTTTGATGCGTCAGAGCAAAAACAAATTAGTGTCGGTTTTAACCAGATAGGGTTAGCATGGACTATGTTGAATAATGTCTTGTTTACCTCAACATATTCTAAAAGCACATCTGTCCACATTAGAAGTAGAACTGAAATCTATAATATTCAGATGCATGTATGATTGACCATTTATATATCTGGCTAGGTCCTATTGTGCATAAATTATATCATACTAGTACAGTATGATGTACATGTATCATCACATCACATCATATCAAATATATGATAAAATATTTCTCCTTATGTTTTTGACCTAGAATAATGATTGACAAAAAATCTACCAACATATACACTGCCGGGCACAAGAAACGATACCAAATGATTTCAGTTATTTTCCTTTTAAGTCTTTCTGTCATAGCTGATCAAAAAGATGCTAGGATTTCAACGAGTGTAATTTGATTGACATCATATCGTT
>JAUELE010229934.1:0-12152 GCA_031471655.1 Diodora aspera | reverse complement strand
AACTCGTTAAGGTAGAGGATTGCTTACCAACTCGTTACTGTATATACACACGCCCATGTGTTAACCTTAGGACGAGCTTCGCTCGTTATTAATCATCAACTGTAAGTAATAAATAGCCTACTTTAACTGATACTATTTCATAAACATATATCATGTAGTTCTCGCAAGTATTTTAGTTGTGAACCGGCGGACTCCCGGGCATAACGCAACGGAACATAATCCGCCGATTCATGTCCAAGATGTTAGTGGAACGTAGGGGAGCTAACTCGTGGGAAGTTCCAAACGCGTTACGAAATGAGTCAAACTGTGAGCGCATGCGCACACTAAATGCCAATTGGAGCTTATTTTGTGCTTGAAACGGATATTAAAGGCGTGGAACACCTGGGGAGGCTTTGGAATATTTGACAAACACTTACGTGGGCTCTCCTGGCGTAATTGAACTATGCCATTCAAAGCATTAGTAAAGGAAAGTGGCTACGACGTAGGTAAAACTGCCTACGGCACGCCGTTTAAGTCAAAACACAAAACTCACCAAGGTGGGACACTTCCAATAGATACATACTCAGCCCAACTATTGAAGGGTCGGTGTAACAACCTACCTGTAATTGTCCAAAGTCATAATGATTAGAAGGCCTAACAGAGATTTGCAAATAAATGTATATGTTGTAAAATATACATAGGAAATCTGCAGTTGCATGGACAAAGGCTACGTTCTGAAATAATCGCAGAATCTATCCGTTTCAACCGTAACCTGCAGACGTCACCACATCAAATCATCTAGCTGCAGATCTCTCCGAATTGTGTACTATTGTGTACGAAAGAGAATAATACACTCTTAATGAAGTGACACTTCACATCTTTACTGCGGTGCAGAAAAGCGCAATGGGTAGCGTTTGTGAGTTCGAACACGGTCGGGTCTACGCGCAGTCCAGCTTTTATCACGGATGATTACACTCTGCATTAGCACAGAGAGTTATGCGCCCTCGGCTTATAAACATCTCTGACATGATTCGACGGCAGTCATTGCAGGGGAGGTAACTGCTGTTGTGGACTATTTGCAATTCATAACAAATCTGTCTGCGTGACAGCGATACCTTTATTCACGAATGTAATGTTGAAGATATATTATTGCGAAATACATGCATGTGTGTGCAAAAAAATTGCAAATGACTTTCAGTTGTATCAATCTGCTTTAATCATGAGGATAATTAACCTGCTTTAATCAAACTATTTCATAAACATGCATCACGCAGTTTTCGCAGGTATTTTAGTTGTGAGCCGGCGGATATCCAGGCATAACGCATCGGAGCTTAATCCGCTGATTCATGTCTAAGATGATAATGGAACGTAGGGGAACTAACTCGTGGGAAGTTCCAAACGACTTGGCGGTTGTGGGTTCGAATCTAGCGCTCTTTCAGCCCGAAATTGACCCCTGACGTGGTGTAGGTGCATGTTTGTTTCTAAACTTAGGACTTAGTTTTTGTTCCGCTCATAGCACATTCACTAAAGGTCGGAATCCTATGAAACTTTACACATGCCATTGGTAGGAGGTGTAGTTGTGCTTTGTGCATCATTTACATATCTGTGTGGTTATTTGCATAACAATGCACCTTTTTCTAATCATTGGACTTAGCTTTTGTTCCGCTAATAGCACCTAGCTTCACTAATTGTCGGAATCCTATGAATCTTTACACATGCGATGGGTAGGCGGTGTGGATACGCCTTTTGCATTATTTGCATGTGTGTAGTAATTTGCATAATGTATGCACCATTTTCTAATCATTGGACTAAGCTTTTGTTCCACTCATAGCACATTCACTAATTGCCGGAATCCTTTACACATGAAGATGTAGATGTGTTTGTTCCATCATTTACATATGTGTGTGCTGATTGGCATAATTTATTGACATTGCTAAAATCAATTGACTTAGTTTTTGTTCCACTCGTAGCATCTTCACTACATGTTGGTATTCTATGAAACGTTATACATGTGATCTGTGTGAGGTGTAGATGTGCCTTTTGCATACTTTGCATATCTTGTGGTCTAGGAGAGTTGACGTGTGTTTGATAGCTTTATGTACAAGAGCAAATGTGTGGATACAACCTGGAGAGTTGAAGAATGTTCACGTTTTCAACTTTTCAGGTACACTGATATATTGCAGCTAATGTTGAAAAACTTTTCAATCAAATACTTCTGACATATTTCAGCTGGCAGACCAGACAGAACTACCTTTCAACTAGAAGAGTTGAAGGAAATACAAGTAGAAAATTTCAACTAGAAGAGTTGAACAAAAACTCGTATTGGAATCACTGACTTCCAACTAGGAGAGTTGAAAGCAAATTTCAACTTGGAAATTTGAACAAACAATTACATATTTTCAACTTGGTGAGTTGAATGAAAAATTTAATTATTCTCTGCCTATCTAGCATACAGACATTCACCCCCCCCCCACACACACACATACACACATTCGTACGTACGTACGTACGTACGCTGATACATACATATATACATCATTCCTTCATTCATTCACCGATACATGCGTACATTCATACACATACACAGACAGATAGATAAATGAATAGATAGATAGACAGATGTAGACACATACACGTATACGCACAGATAGACAGATAGATAGATAGACAGATAGATAGATAGATTGTAACACAACAATTAATTACATGGGCCATTGACCTTTCTACAAATGATCCATTCTGTTCTGTTATGTTCTTTTCTGTTCTGTTACACACACTCACACACTCACTCACTCACTCATACATACATGCATCCATGCTTGCATGCATTCATAAATGCATTCATGCATGCATGCATACATGCATACATACATATATACATACATACTAAATTCTAAATACTATCTATCTATCTCTCTATCTATCTATCTAAATTTCGTGGACTTTCGATCGGGAAGGTACGCATACATTCCAGCCGGCCGAGATACCCGCCAATATGCAATAACGAATAACGACAAGTGTTCGTGCTCTTACTTCAGCCCCTCTTCCAATGGGTGTAAGTATGGACTATGAGTTGGCCAGTTCATTGTCTTGATGTTGTTGTTGGCAACAAACTGTTGAGTGGCTATTGCGGTATGTGCTCGTGCATTATCATGTTAAAACCCGGATCTGGCTGCAAATAATGGAACGACAACGGGTCTCAACACTTCATCGATGTACAATTGTGCAACACCCCTGCCATGGCCTTGACCATTGATATGGAAGATAACAGAAGGAACGCGCCTAACCCAGCTTATTTCACCCCACAACATCAACGACAGTCCACCCAAACGATCAGTGTCCAAAACAGGAGGGTCTCGGAAACGGTCATTTCATCGGCGCCAAATTCAACAGCAACATGGATGCAAAATCGATTCGAAATCGAAAACATTCTGCCATTGTGGATGTCATCACGTCTGGTGTTACTGAGCGCATGCCAAGTGCTGACGTCCTTGACGTGCACTTAAAATAGGACCAGGAAAGGGGCGACAAGAACCCCATATTTGTTCTTTCAACCATCGACGAACTGGGCTTGCAGGAATGGGTATGTTGTGGTTACCAATCGTCTGTTGAGTTGTGGTTTGGAGAAAACGATTGCATGAATGGGAGTTTACAATATACAGACCCTGTCTGTAAGACGTCACCCTTGGGCGCCTTCGTTGTCGGTCTCGTACTGTATTGGTTTGACTTTTGCATTCAATAAGTCTGTATATTGTTGCACCATGGACACCATGGATTTTGCTACTGACAATACTACATCCAGCATCCATTATTCCAGTCGCGTGAATGCGCGATGCATTGCTCAGATGTGAAATTTTGCATCTACGCAGTGTTTAGCAAGTAACATAGCTGGTATACACTGACATGCGCGTGTTTAATGACAATTTCGCGTGCTTTTTTCACGTAGACATACCCGAGGATGCATTTCACACGATGAACAATGTCTCTGTATGCATTTTAGCAATATGCATGTTTTCAATAGTGGGAAAATGAAAATACTAGTTCAAGCCTATTAACTAATTACAATGAAATCCGGATAAGTAACATTTCAAGGGACCATTGATATGTGTTTACTTTCCGATAGTTCACTTATCCGAACCCTGCCAAGCAGTAAGAATAGCAAACGAAGACATAAAAGACAAGAAATTATAGGACTTTATCGACGGTTTGACCTATCAGTTTGCACAGGGACACTTTGGGAAGCACTTAAGTCTTTACGAACAATTACGTATACAATACAAACAAACGTAGTGAAAGCAATGTAAGCTGGGTATTGTGTTGAATCAGGTGGTGTTAATTGGGATGACCATTTGTGCATTTTACTTATCCGTTGGCATTTACTCACTTAATTGATTGAAGTGACCTTGAAAATCATTTTAGTTATCCGGATTTTTTATTTGACCGATTTTACTTATCGGTGTCAAAATAATGATAAATAAAGAAGAAACACGCCGGGACCACATAAAATGTTTTACTTTTCCAGATTTTACTTATCCGGATTTCAGTGTAACTAATAATTAACTAATTAAGTTTACGTCCCGGCCCATTACTTGCATTTAGTCTACTGAATTACAAATCCACAAATACAGTCTTATCAAAATTGAATAACAGATAAGCATATACATGTACATATACTTCCAGTATCGGTAAGTTTCAGCTCACATGATTTGCAATTGCTACTAAATCCCTCATTTGCGATGTGTGGAGCTCCTGTCATTTTAGTCTTTTTTCGGCCCAGGTAAGTGCAACGAAGGTAGTCATAATTATGTGTCTTACGTGTTTCGCAATGTTTGCCTCGAAACTCCGCACCTCGGTCACATTTGCCAGAGATAGGATTGCAGGAGTTCCGGGAGCAAGTCTGATTGCAGGCATTACCACAGTCTGTCTCTCAGACCCTAAAGCATGCAAAGATAGTGGAGCCTGCCCAAGTCTAGATATTTAGCAAATCTAGGATTTCTCTGCTTTAGGCCAGAAATTAGGAATATCCCTGGGCTCCTTTTCTGGTTTTAGTATTTTTAATATTTTAAGTAAATAATGTGACTAAATTTTAATCTAGCATTGGTAGCAAGTTGAAACGAAAGAGTCAAAACACCTTTAATTTATTCCTTATTTTCCGCTTGTCTATGTACAGATGGACTCCGGCCAAAAACTGTTCACATTTTTTACCTGTAATTCGTAACTGATGAATGCACTCTATGAATACATTATAATCCACAGCACATAATAATCCTCCGTTTTATGTAAAATATCCTCGCATACACTAAGAATTCAATAACACTAAGACTCGCATTCACTGAACCAAACCGAAACGTTTACACTTATAAAAGCAGACATGAATGGAGGTCTACTTGCTCAGTTGATACAAGATTATCCAGCTTTCACTTTAAAAAAGCAAAACCATTTTAACAAACATTTATTTTATCAGTGAATTAAATTAATGACCGTTAACTTATCACTACATGTACATGTATGTCACGAAGTATCTGTGAATAAAGTGATGGTTAACATGCCGTCATGACATGACATATCTCTGAATGATGTGATTGTTAACATCCCATCATGACGGGCATATCTGTGAATAAAGTGATGGTTAACATGCCAGCATGACGTGACATATCTGTAAATGAATGATGGTTAACACGCCATCATGACATGACATATATGTGCATGAAGTTATGGTTAACATGCCATCATGACGTGACATATCTGTGAATGATGTGATGGTTAACATACCCTCATGACATGACATATCTGTGAATGAAGTGATGGTTAACCAAGCAATATGACATAAAACAAGAACATTATTTTGTGATCCTTATGCAATTAACCAGGGTGAACATACATAATCACAAACCACTTCTGGTGGAAAATTAGGGTCGAATACAACAGTTTTGATGACAATTCTTTAACGTCTTTTTTCTGAACTATAGGATTTGGCGTATTCTGTCTCACAGACGCTGACTAACTAATTTTATCCAATGCCAGCCTACTACTGCGAGCCCACACCCTTCAGTTTAGCAAGTCTAGATAAAATCAAATTCAGCTTGTCCCTGGGCTCTTTTAGAATTTTATAAAAACAAATTACAGTTCGTACAGTAATTAAAATATTATATAATAACATTCTAGAGACTAATAATTAGTCTATATTAGGCACACAAGTTTATGCTTACAATGTATACAAGTATCCTTAACTCAAAACTGTATCTATCAATGTACAATGTATATCTATTTGTTCCTCTACGACTCTAAAGCTTACGTTCAAATTTAAGTTCAAATTCCTTCAACTGAACACTTCCGTTGATTAAAATATTGCTGAAACATTAAAACCTATAATTTATCAGAACTACATGTACTTGGTCTTTCGCTATTTAAAATATTGGGACTCCTTTAGGAAATTAATTGTGCCAAAATAATTTTTAAAGTTTAAATTCAAGCACATGTAAAGTGTTTGGAGCGTACAAAGTCAAGAGCTACTTTCTGAAGGAAATGCTGTAGCCAATGTTCATCAAACACTTTTAAGCAATGATAAAAGAACAAAATCCGAACATGCAAGGCCTCAGATCTCAGGTATTTTACTGATTAATTAAATCAACAATGACACTGTTGCATGTGTACTGTAGTGTTGGTAATTACAGGTGAATTCCTTTCATTAATATATATTGTGATTTACAATGATGTCCGGTTCTTACGTCCGTACGTTCTTCACTGCTACTTCTCCAATCATTCTTCTTTCATAGGTTACCAAGGTAGTGTTTAGCGTTTACCAATCTTGCTCCTTCGCTTTTGCCACTCATCAAAATACCCACATATCATCAGACAACAATGACTCTTTCATCAGCGTGTTAACGAAGAATACAGTGAACTCCTGATTCATTTACGATTGCCACTGAGCATTTCTAGAAAAGGACAGTGCTGGATGTAGTGTTGTACACTAATTGGACGAATGACAATTATAGCATGAATAGCAATTTTAGGATGAATAGCATTTATAGGATGAATAACAATTATAGGATGAATAACAATGATAGGATGAATAGCAATTATAGGATGAATAACAATTATAGGATGAATAGCAATTACATGTATAGGATGAATAGCAATTGCTTCCGATCCAATCAAATGATCAAAATAGCAGGACTAATAATCCTTGGCTCCTTTTACAAATGACATTTGAAATATGTTAACATGCAGTACACAAGTACATCTATAAAAAACAAACTTCTGTATCTGCGCGCATTACATGCCAAGCCAAAGACATCCTATTCGTTGTGTTCCATCACTAAAACACGGAATTATTCATTTACCTTGCTTACAAGCGATTCCAGTATATCCTCGCGGACAGCCTGTTGCACAGAACCCTGTGGTCTGTTGGCAAACTTCACTAGAATTACGACAGTTACACTTGTCTTTGCAGTCAAACCCGAACGTTGAGTTCAAACAAACAATATCTGCAACCATCAAACAAAAACGCAAAAAGATGTTAGTGACAGTAAACATTGGAGATACTGAGATACTCAGGCGACAATGATACAAACGGACAAAAGCAATGGATATGAATAATACATGACTGAATATATAGTTTAACTTACCCTTTTGTCACCATGATGAAACAAATGATCAAAATTCTACAATGACTTAAAGCCATTTCCAGTTCCCCAGAGTCCCCTAGCAGTTAACAGATACCTGCCAGTTGCTGCCACCATCCTTGCAGGACCTTTTCTTTATTACACATGTAAACAGTTTTCTCTCACACTCATCAATGAGTTGCTGTTGCACTGTATTCTGGCTGGGATGTGACAGGGGTCGTGCCCCTCAGTCGGTCTTATCTGAAGTACACGCTTCTTCCCAAAAAGTGCTGAGAGATTTGCGACAGCCGTTAACGGCGTTAAGTATTCGTCTTGCCGTACGTAGCTCGTAGGTGCATCTATATAAAACAAGTCCCGTACATGACATGAACTGGGAAACACATGTCTTATAAACAGGATATAGTATCGTGGATACACGAGATTAACTGCATTACAAAAGATATAAATGACCCTCGGCTAGCTTCTTTGAATCTCTTCAAATCATGTAACTTAAAATAACTGAAACAACGATTTTCAGATTCATCAGTTTGAAGCAGAGATAAGGTGTGTTTGGAGTTGGACTGTAACAAAGTATTTCTAAACTGTCCTGGCTTTGCTTTTCATAGCACTTTCCAATACACAATCATGATTCATCTCATTTATGAACATAAAAGGTTTGGACTGCCTAAAACCTATAAGATATATTTATAATTCACGTTGGATATGTGCTCCCGAATGCAAAATACGTTTGGTGCTATATACGTCAAATAAATAACATAAACTGTAAATCATACATTGTAAACGCGTATGCCTCATTCAATAATGCCGTATTCTCTTTGTCCCGGCAGATGCAGACGGATTTATTTTCAACCTCCAACAGCCAATCTCATTTCAAACATCTCTCAGAGGGTTTTTTCCGACACGTGTTCCGTCGATTTCCGAATGCTTTCCGCGTATGAGCCGAATGCATTTATTTGCAAGTGCAACGTTTCCGAAGGTTGAGGAAAATGTTCAAAATTCCGTCGTAAAGTTCGGAATTTTGTTACCCGGGGTGTCCCAAAATAAATTAGAATATTCAACAGGCTGTAAAACCGATATAAATCCTATCTTTCGTGAATTAATCGTGGTGTGTCCATAATTTATGTATATTTATATCGGGGGTTTAAAAAGAGATTGGTGTATCTCACGAGGTGAATAAGAAATAAACGCGTCGTATGTTGAGTGGATCCGTCGTGATATGAACAGTTTTAACGTATATTTATCGTTGTAAATGTTTGTCTTTGAAACGGAAACATTGAATGTGATCACGTATACAAATTTAAGTTTCGTAATTTTCTTTTCCATGACAATTTGAACCCCTGTCACACTCCTACAAATTCCTAAGTACTACGTCCTTATAGGCTTAGCGCAGAAAGAACGTGTAGAACGTGGTAGGAGCCCATCAGGAACGTGTATGGACGTAGTATGGTCTCCATGATCTTGGAGCTGCCACGCGCATTTAGGACATGTTCAAAATACGTTCCGAGCAACACGCAGTAATGACTTAATAAACGCGTATTGAAGACTGCATTGACCAGTTAATGACGTAACTATCACCTCGTAGGGACTCCATTCAGTACTACAAGCGTTGCGCGAACGGGAAAGAATGAATATAGTTCTCACTGAGTTGTCACTGCGGAATTGCTACGACAATGGAGGTCTCACTACGTGAATGGAGTTATCTCTACATCCACGTCATGCTTTTGCTATGACCATGGTACGTCGGTGCCAGGTTGTAGAAGACCACTTAAGTTCATATTACGTTGTTATTACGATGTTTGGGTACCTACCACGTGCTTGCCAAGTTTATAGCACGTTCAGAGAATTTAGTACCAATACTTGACGCTCACGCCATCATTTCTAGTAACCTGAAAACGGCAACGGCAACGTGGTAAGCGCGTGTCATGATCTGATTGGACGTAGTAAGAGCTTGGTTTTATCTCCTTTGACGTAGTGGGCGTGTGATCATGTGCATGCTACCAAATCAGTGGAAACGTGTTCGACGCAGTTAGAACCTGGTAGGAACGTGGCTAGGCGTGTATGAACTTTATAAATACATTTATTTCTGAAAAGAACAAGTTCCCGCTGCGTTCATATTGATGAATGTGATGGTGGCCTTAAATTAGGAGACAAACCCACTGTGTTTTCGTTTTACGAGTGCTGTGTCGTAGATTGGACCATGACATTTAATGTCATTTGAAACAGAACCGAGAGCGTGAGGTTTCAAATGGAACATTAAATTTCATGGTCGAATCTACGTACACCACTCGTAAAACGAAAACACCGTATGTTTATCTTCATTCTACCATGACTGATTATTCTAAATAATTTATATCCCTCATTTTGCAGTTTTAATATTGAACTATATTTTGACGTCATATGAGTCATGCGATGCATGCGTAATACCGTATTGTGACGTCACACATTCTTGCTCTGTTTAATAGCGTTGGACTGTTCCTTTTTTCAGGTGGCACAAGGTGGAAACATACATTGTTGGAAAATAATTCATACGTTTCCTTTTCTTCATATTACCGGTCAAATGGTTTTCAGAGTTATTATTTCGTTTAATGCGACAAAAAGTGAATAAACAATATGAGCATTCAACTGTTTGTACATCAAATGTAAGCTAGGCAGGAATGAGCTCACCTTTGATTTGAAATGTCTTTGAACGCCATCTTGCAGCGGGGAACACGGTGACGCAGCGTGTTGTAAAGTAGATAGTTTGTAGCGCTGGTACTCGTTTGAAACCTATATCAGGGTCTATATTACTGTAAAGAATTTTGAAAATGCCCACATACGCGATGTTTTATTGTCACTGGTACTGAAGAAGGCGACCTGTCCTTGTCACACCCATATCTGTGGCACCAGCACTGTATTGCTGAGGGCTTATTTTGTATGATCGTAGTGTGATTTGGCTTCACTTGCGCTTGTCTGATTGAATGCGAGTATGTGGGAATGCGTGTGTCGCGTAAGTCAGGATAATTGCGTGCCGCACGTGCGAGGGAAACCGTCTTGGTATGCACACGTCGAATGTAAGCTTTGTCTGTTTGAGGTCGCCGTGGTGAGGGTTAATTCCGAGGTCGTTTGGACGTGAGTATTTGGAGGTGTATTTTCTAGGTTTTTTTATAGTGTAGTATAGTACTTTTATACTTTATTTTCATCGGCGTCAGCTTCTTCGTTTTGAAAGGTATTCTGCGTCGATTAGTATAGACTGTACTCAGTCTGTTCGTGTATATTTTCCAATGGAACTTGTGATAATGTTGTGTGAGTAATGTAATATATTATTAGTATAGCTGGCATTCGTTGGTATTGATAATTACTGTTTTCAAGACTGTGTTGTTCAGTAGATATGTCGTATCATCGTTATTGCGTATTTCTTTACATATCTCATGTACTATATTTTATGGACGGAATGGCACTCCGTACCGTGCTTATTAGTCAATGTTTTTATTGTTGTAGCTATTAAGCAGTGGTCGTGTGGACCAGGTGCAGCAGCGGTCGTGTGGACCTATCCTATCTGTTTTGAGCAGCGGTCGTGTGGACCTACCATCTTTTTTGCAGTGGTCGTTGAACCTGCAGTAAGCTCTGTATAGCTGCGTTAGCCGTCGTGCTTGTGAGTCGGCGTGCTAGAGTTTCCCGGACTGTGTGTACCGGCTGAGTTTCCCGGACTGTGTGTATCGGCTGAGTGTCCCGGACTGCGTGTACCGGCTGAGTTTCCCGGACTGTGTGTACCGGCTGAGGTCCCCGGACTGTGTGTATCGGCTGAGTGTTTCCGGATTGTGTGTACAGGCTGACTTCCCCGGACTGTCGACCGGACCTGCCGTCTGATCGTTTGATCTTCTAGACCCATATATATTTATTAATAATTAGGGTGGTTTAAGGCTTTAGTGTGCCATTTTGTTGAGACGTATTAGTTAGTGTATATATTGTCTAGTGCATTGTGTGGCGTGCGTGATAGTCTGGTATTGGTTAAGTTTTCTTTTGGGGTGGTTTTTTTTCGGGTGTGCAAACGTGGTTGATTGTGAGTGTGTGATGTAAATAGTTCTTTCTTTTCTGTATTAAATATTTTAAACTTTTTTTGTGTGTTGTGTTGTGCTTGGGGTGGTGCTCCGCGGATTACTGCGTGACAGTCCTCTCCAACAGCAAGTAGATCTAAATGTTTGTCTTTTTTTATCTCGTTCAAGACCGTGTTGACTGTCGTGCAGTGACCGCCTATCAAAATGGTGAATATTTTATAATTCATAGTTAAATTCATTAATAAATCGGAGATCCGTTAATGAAAGTGTAAGTAGAACGCGGATATTTATAAGTTATCCGCTTCATTTTCCCGGAGCCACTGTCAGTTAATTGTCATAAAATCCTAAATGTTTTGTTTTGGACGCCATTTTGTTTACAATCTTTGCTTATATTCTACCTTCTACATTTTCTAATATATATATATATATATATATATATATACTGAACCGCAAAAAAAACGTCACTCCTTTTTGGATATTGATAATCAGTGTAATTCAAATACATGTAAAGAAC
>JAUELE010229923.1:0-12154 GCA_031471655.1 Diodora aspera | reverse complement strand
TGGATAAAGTATTGGAGCTTACTATCCACATGGCCAAGTATAAGCCACTGAGAGGCTCCAGCTATATTCCAGTCCCCATGAAGTTGAAATCTAAAGTGGCCATTGTCAACCCAATCAATAGAGACAAGAAATGTTTCATGTGGTCAGTTCTAGCGGCCTTGTACACAGTGAAGAAAGATGCACACAGAATCTCCAAGTACAAACAACATGTGAAAGATCTGAACTTCACTGGCATTCCCTTCCCAGTCAAGTTAGTTGATGTCCCCAAATTTGAGAGTTTGAATGGAATTTCTGTCAATGTATTTGGCTACGAGAAAGGACAAGTCTACCCACTTCACGTCACCAAGCAGCAGTGTGAGAGACATGTGAACTTATTAATGATCTCAGACAAGAAGAAGACTCACTACTGTTGGATTAAAGACTTGAGTCGGCTTTTCAATGACCAGCGGTTAAACAGACATCGTCGCTTCTTCTGTCCATACTGTCTCCATGGCTTTACAAAAGAGGGACCACTGAAAGATCACACACCTTACTGTCAAGTTCATGGTCCACAGAAAATAGATTTACCCAAGGAAGAAGACAAATGGCTCTTTTACCAAGACGTCAGAAAACAGCTGAAGGTCTATGCAGATTTTGAATCTCTCCAAGTGCCCATCTCCAGATGTCCAACCAACCCCGACTCTTCCTCTACAGAAAAACTGACTAAACACATCCCTTCGGGGTTTGCCTACAAAGTGGTAGGGTTGACTCCTGACCATAGTAAACAACCAGTGGTCTACCGTGGAGCTGATGCCGTGGATAAATTTGTGGAGTGCATGGTCCAAGAACAAGAAGATATAAAGCGAAAATTTAAACACCTAGAACCCATGGTCATGACAGGATGGGATTGGCAGAATTTCAAGACAGCTACTCACTGCCATATTTGTGACCAAGAACTAGGACAAAGCACAGTTCGGGATCATTGTCACGTGACTGGCAAGTTTCGAGGTGCTGCACATAACAGCTGCAACATCAATTTTAAGTTCACGGGAAGAATTCCTGTCGTCTTCCATAATTTGAGAGAGTACGACAGTCATCTTATTATGTAGGCCATTGGGAAATGTCAAACCAAGCCCATTAAATGCATTGCAATACATTTCATTTTCACTGGGCTGTATGGATTTCATCGACTCCTTCCAGTTCATGAATTCTTCAGTCGGAAAGTTAGTCTGTAATTTGGCTAAGGAAAGGGTCTTCCAAATTCCACCACATGAGTCACTATTTTGGCCCTCTCCTGCTTCGGAAACAAGACTACCCCTATGAGTACTTTGACTCAGAAGCACGATTTGATGAGACAGAACTTCCTCCAACAGAGGCTTTCTACAGTTCATTGGCTGGAGAACATGCTTCCCAAGAAGATTATGATCATGCACAAACAGTGTGGAGTGCCTTCAATCTTCAAACTCTAGGCCAATATCATGATCTGTATGTACTGACAGATGTTTTGGCCCTGGCTGATGTCTTTGAACATTTTATAAATATTTGTTTGGAAACCTATGATTTAGACCCCTCTCGTTTTTACACCTCTCATGGACTAGCTTGGCAGGCCACATTGAAAACGACAGGAGTCCGTTTAGAATTGGTGACAGATATCGACATGCATCTGTTCATCGAGCAAGGTTTGAGAGGAGGCATTTCCATGATTACTCATCGACATGCCAAAGCAAACCATGAGGGAGTCCCCAACTAAGATCCAAATCAACAACGCAGACATGTACCTCGACGCCAAACACCTGTACGGTGGGCGATGTCGCAATCTCTCCCCGTCTCTGAATTTGAATGGTTATCTGAAGATGAATTTCCTGACATAACACAGGTCTCAAATGATGCTGAGGAAGGTTATATCTTAGAAATGGATCTGGATTGTCCTAATGAGCTTCATGACACTCACCATGAGTATTCCCTAGCTCCTGAGAAACTGAAAGTAACTGAAACCATGCTCTCCCCCTATGCCAAACATCTCCTGGAAGATTTGAATTTAAAGGTAACAGCAACTGAAAAACTTATTTCTAATCTCCAACCCAAAAAACAAAAATATGTGGTCCACTACAGAAATCTGAAGTTTTACCTGTCCTTGGGCATGAGGCTGAGCAAAGTCCATCGAGTTCTGAAGTTTATACAACGTCCATGGCTTCAGACCTACATCGACTTTAATACCAATAAGAGGAAACAAGCTAAGAATGATTTTGAAAAAGACTTTTACAAAGTAATGAATAATGCAGAATTGGTAAGACCATGGACAATTTAAGAAACAAAGAGTGGATGTCAAGTTGGTGCAAAGTCAGAACAAAGCTCGGAAATTGATGGCTAAGCCCTCCTTTCATGCCTTTCGCATCTTAAATGAAAATCTAGTGGTGGTGCATCTGAAGAAACAGAGACTGTATTTGAACAGACCCATCTATGTTGGCTTTAGCATCCTGGATGTGTCCAAGATTATGATGTATGACTTTCACTATAATTAGCATGTGTAATCATAACCATGTCCAGGCTTGTACTTCTCGAAATAGACCTGGGGGAAACCCTATTACGTGTGCTGCCATAAATATACCATCTTGTTGCTAAGTACGGCCTGGACCAGTCTGAACGGATCTACTCATCCTACTTCGCAGAATAAAAGATAACCAATCAGCATGTGTAATCATAAACATGTCTAGGCTTGCCCGTCTCAAAAAGAGAACTGGGGGAAAGCCATACGACGTATGTTTTCATGAATAGACTAAAGATAGATTGTGACGCGAAAGGGATGACGCTACAGGGATGACAAATTTCCCATTGAAATAACATAGGCCAAGCTAGGTGTCCCAAAAGCCTTAGTTTGACCACTACTCAAGTGCTAGTAGGAACCATGTCCATGTAGAATTTAATGCTTTATAGTTTATAGTTTCATTTTATAGTGTTATTTCGTTTCCTGTGTTCAGTCGTAGCTACTCGTCTCTTTTCGTGCCTCTCGTCAGCCGACATGCGAGAAAATTACCCCAGTCAAAGGAATGACAACCGGAATGCGTGGCGTCCGATTTCATAAAGCCCTTTACAGATTGAACTGAGTGTTGCCAAGCGAATTCGTGGCGCACGTTCAGAAGTGATACGACAAAATAGTTCCATTGACATTTTTTGTATTAATTTGTTCGGATGGTGATTTATAACACAAATGTGCTCATCTGTTAAGTCCAAAATGGTAAGAGTTCTTGGTTATAAAATGTAATTAATAACATCGTCTTCCCCGAATATTATCAAGCAAAGGCGCAAAGTGACAACAATTCAGAGTGATCTTTCCCTACAGTAGTTTTCAAACCAGTTTCTTCTTGTACTCGCTTTGTGCTGGACTGAGGTAGTTCTTATCTAAAATGGCGACGAGAGGCATACGAGTCCTCTGCCCGGTCACAGAAAGGGACGAGTAGCTACGATTGTCCTGTGTGGTGTATTTTCGTGTCTGTGTCTGTTTTTGGGGGGATAAGTCACTTCGTAACTCAAATATTTGGAGGCCTGAAGTGTAGCAGTGGAACCAAATAACACCGACTCATTAAAAAATCAGTTCACAAATGAAATAATGCTTGTATTGAAGTCGTCGTTCTCGATATTACTTCAAGGTGAATATTGTGTTTTGTTGATTTTTTTAATATTGCTGCAAGTATTAATGAGAATTATGCCAACGTGTGAGTCTGACACTTTACAACTCTGAATCGTAGTGTAGTTTACGTTGTCATTACGTTTACATCAGTTCACAGGAGACAGGTACAATACCATTGATGTGTCATTTCATTAAGCGTTTCAAGTTTGTGTTAACTGGACAATGGCCGACATCAAACGCACCAGTCAAGATTTCATACAGTATTTTGACCCAATGACCTATCTTAAGGAATACCGGTCCTCTGTCGAGGGTGATAAAGCTGATGGCGGGCTTACCCCGTGGATGATGGAGCGACTGCACGCTAGATTTGCTAAAGGTGAATTTAAACGGAATGAGGACCGTGCGTTTTTATTCTGTAATGTTTGACAAACACAGTCGCTCATTTGAATACATATTATTTTGTACTTTTGAAGCTACGGTTTTCGCTGCAGCTAGGTGAAATATCCCTAATCATTGACAATACACGATTCTTATAAACTTCCTGTGACGTCACTTTATATACGGCTAGTCTCTTTAAATCTATTAAAGTCAATCTCTCGTAATGAGACCCGGGATGTCCTAAAAAGTCCTATAAAGGACTTTATAATGAAATCCTGTGGACTTCATAATTGTGGGTGATTTGGGGTTTTACTTTTCGGCAATCTTTTAACCATATCACCACGGTCTCGCCAACATCACGTTGGTGTCGGGGCTCCTGTTCCTCCGGGATGAAAGATGTGCCGGGTGGGACTGGAAGTACAACGGTCAAGGCTGGCATATTGCCGGGCCGACACGCTAACCACTGCGCCATCTGGCGCCCACACTTTATAATAAAATCCCTGCATTGACTGCAACTATACAGAACCCATTGGGGTTTAAATAAACCATGGTCCTGACAGTTTCCAAGAATAAAACGGACAAGAAGACTCAGTACTTTAATTGAAATGTGTAGGTAAATTACATGTAATTGAAGTGAAAATTGTAGGTCACCTTTTTAAAAGACTCGCGGATTTGGAATGTTAGTAGGCCCTCTTCATTCTTGCTCTTCTTTACAAGTAAATCTACGATAAAATCTTTCTGTAGGATCTGACAGCGTTGCTTTTGTGACCTGAAAAATTAGCAATAGATATGCAATAGATACAACATGTACAGAAATAGTTCATTTTAACACCATCTTCAAAGTTAATATTCCCTGTAACATTTCAGTAAAATGAGTTACTTTGCCCAAAACATTCATATTCGTCAGTACACTTAACACTTTGGAGAAAACGACGTCCACAACAGAAAATGTTTAAGCAGTTTGTTTTGCCCAAGTATATGAAATAATTTGAAAAACGTCTTAAATATTAGCTGCAGGTACATGTAGTGTATGGCCTGACTAACTTAGGCAGAATAGACAAGCATAGTTGTTACTTTGCAGATCATAGCTCCTCGTCAACATCAGTCTGGTCGCAGTATACGTAATTGCTCTCAGTGAATTGCGTGCGCGGTCTCCAATGCTTCAAGTAAAAAAACCTGCACGAGAGGGCTTGCTACAATAGACACTGCGTGTTGCGTCGCGGCGATTGTTTCGTGTTCAGAAACATGATACTGCGTTTATGATAAAATATCGAATAAAAGCTTTTTAAGAGGTTTAGTTGGTTTATAAATTGGATAAAACACTTTCCCTTGGGTTATTATGATATTTAAAACCCGGAACCTTCGGGTAAAACATATCATAATAACCGTCGGCCGTGTTTTATCCTTTACTTAACTACTAACACGCACAATTTATCAGCAAAACGCAGTTACCTTTTCATCCATCATTATGACTTTAGGCTATTATATAACTATTACACCGACCCTTAAATAGTTAGACTGAGTATAGGCGATCTTTGTATTACAGCTCTTATACATCTGGTTAAATTTCAAGGTAACATAAAGGCTGAAAGAATGCTGGATATCGGGACAGGTGCAAGTGTCCACTCCGTCATAAGTGCTGCTGCTCACTGTAACAGCGTGTTCCTGTCTGATCTCACTCCGCAATGCAGGGAAGTTCTTCACCAGTGGCTCAACAACACTCTTCCTCACAGCTTCGAGCCGTTTTTCAAGTTCGTTGTGGACAAAGAAGGCAAAGGGTATGAATCAGAAACTTATATTCTCAGCCAAATAAATAATCCCCAACAACATAGAAGACACTGTGATTATTGGTCATAATATTGTCGGTGTAATTTATTTTAGTTCGTTGTCTTATAATGCACATGACAACGGGATGTAGACTTGCTTAACATGGTCTGGGCGTCAGACTACACATTTGATATACACGTCAGAGTGGGTGAGGTTGTCTGGAACAAGTTACAAGTCCATGAACGCACTAACAAACGTGTTTCGTAACCGTATGACCCACAGAAACTAAAACGAGGTACACAAGAAAGTACACACCTAGTAATTTAGGATTAATTTTGAAATACATACGTAAGTTGACTGAAAAGCTGTCCTAATGTTACAAACAAAGCACCTTATTTGTGTCACCAATACCCCAGAGGCAATGCTTATTTCTCCAGTATTCTTTAACTTACGAAAATCAACATTTTGTGGATGTGCACGTGTCTTTATAGCATACGCACTATAAAAGTCAGTAGGTAAGATCTGTTAGTATTCACTACAAAAAAGAACACATACGGTTTGCCACTGTTATCAGCTGCGCATTATCATCAAACGTATGACGTCTTCGGTGAGGTGACCAATAATCGCGTGAATCACTATTATATAACAGTGGTGATTGTACCAGTGATTGAGTGTGCTTATTCCAATACCGTTGAGCAACAAGCGCATCTAAACGAATGTTTGGTGTGAAATATTCAGTGACAGTTTAGGAAATGATCAAATAGAACATAATTTGTAGCTACTTTCCAAGGAAATGTAATCCCAAATAAAACAGATAGTGTTGAATGCTTTGTGTTTCTAAGTTCGTTGAATCATACGTTTCATATCCCTCTCTACTTCTTACGAACCCCACTGCTTCTGTACTGCAGATACTGTACAAAGCTGCAATTTGGCTTGAATCCTTCTGTAACATAGGTTTTTGATAAACATTTATCGTTGTCCACAGGTTGGTTGTTGCATTGCATTAATAAACCATTGGGGTGCGTACTTATATGTTTGCCTGTTTATACACATTCTGATTAACATTCCGAATGACATTTACGTCGCTCACAGATGGCTATGGTTTCTGAAAGAGTCCCGCATTACGTGTGTCAAGACAGAGGAAGTCTTGTCAAGGTCAAAGTGTACATGAATAATACTAATAACTACGAGGGTAAATTCAAAAGTTCATGGACTCACTATGTGTTACATATGCAATGCTTCAAAATTGTGCAGAATCGTGGCGACAAACATAGCAAAGCAACATACCTCATTTGTCATCAATAAATGGTAAGCGTGCTTCACAAAACAGTGGACTACACACCTCCCCCATGTTATTGCAAAATCCAAGTTGCGCTTAATCCAATAAATAGCAGCAAAACTAGAAACTTTTTCTCACTTTCAAAATCAACATTGGAACACAGGTGCTTAGTAATGTAAGGAGATTGCAAATTATTGACATACGAAGATAGGGTGAGAGATTAATGGAAAGAAGTGAAAGGATTTACAATTTTAACCGTGACGAAAACGTGGTAGTAATGGGGTGGTGTTCTATCTGGCCTATAGTTTAATTTTCAAGAACATCAAATACTAATCACGCTTTAGGGACTGGTATCACACTTCAATCGTTTATATTGTTTCAATTAACATGTTCAATAACCACTGTAGCGCAATATTTACTCTAAAGGCATAAATTCTGTTTCAACCTCCCACAGGGTTATTGATCTCAAACCTAGATTATTTATAGTGTGGATCGTATGCCATGAACGTAACGTTGGGTTGCAAACAACTGTTGTTTCAGAGAACATGTTTTCCTATTTATTTTCAGAGAATTGTCGGAAGAGAGGGAGTCAAAACTAAGACAGAAGGTTGTTGGCATCCTGCCCATTGACATACAGAAGCCCCAACCCTTGGAGCCATGTTGGTTTCGAAAGTTTCAGCTGATAACCTCGTCCCTCTGTGTTGATGTTGCTGCCACCACCATTAAAAGGTTCGAAAGTGTGGCTAGAAACGTCGACAGTTTGCTTGAAAAAGGTGGCCATATTGTTCTAGTCAACTGCCTTGACTGTGCCCCTTGGAAAGTTGGCAACTGCACCTTTGATAACTGTAGACTAACACCAGAGGACACCAAGGACATTTGGCAACGTTTGGGTTACACGATAGTTGAGTACACGGATCATAAAGAGGATATTTATCTTGATGGAAGATTTTTGTGGGGCGGGTATTCCCTGCTGGTTGCCCGGAAGTAATAAAATCATTATACATCAAAATCTGTGGTCTAACTAAGCTCCTCAAAAACTTACTCGTGTTATTTAAGGCACCATAAGCAGATTACTAAATGCCTATAACAAACAGATTACGAATTGTCTTGAACACCTATTCATTTTATTTAAACCATTTTTGGAAGATTACTAAGCTCCTCGAACACTTAATCGTGTTATATGAACCATACTAAGCAGATTACTAAACTCCTGGGATGCTGATTCGTGTTTTTTAAATCATAATAAACAGATTACTGAGTGCCATGAAACTTATTCATCTTATTAAATTTATAATCAATTTTAAAGATTACTAAGCTTGTGGAACACTTACTGGTAAAAGTACACAACTTGTTGCAGAGGCTGTTTTGTATAAACTCATAATGCATCCAAATGACAGTGAAATAATAATTATATGCTTATGCTTGGATCTGTTCGCACACGCACACATACACACACGCACACGCACACGCACACACCGAGATACATACGATGTCTTTGTCTTTTTGTTTTTTGGTGTTTGCTTTTATCAGTAGTATTGATAATTATATCTGCACAAAACCCACAAATTTGCAACACGAACGTGCTTTTTAAAAGTAACACATGGCAGACGATGTTTGACTTCGTCGACCTTCCTTGTTCCCCGCTGTTCTTTTTCGGAAATGACGTCAGTCCCCGTATGTTGGACTTAGCGAAGTTTCATGCTAAGGCGTTTTCTCTCCTTGATTAGTGCTGTTGAACTCACTTGCCCTTGGTGACAGGATATAATAAGGAGATAGACCTACTGTATTTTCGCTTTCGGAGTGGTGTATAGTAGGCTGGACCATAACACGTGATGACATTTGAAATCGACCGTCATCAGGTCAAAGGTAAAAGTTCGTCAATATCAACCAATCAGATAGAGCATTGCTTCTCACTTCAACATGGACAGGCAAAGAGGCAATGGGAGGCAAAAAGCGACGTAAAATAAGCTGACTTTTAATAGATTAATATAATCAATTAGATAAGTTGAATATGTGGTCAAACTCTGTGTTTTCTTTTTAAAAACAACTTATGGAATGATAAATATACATCAAATTATGTACATACCATGAATAATACACAAAAGATAGAGCATGTTTCACAGCCTCTTGAATAGCCTAATATATTTTGGGACCCCCATTTCATGACATACATTTTTTCCGATAGAATCTTAAAAACATCTGTAAACCTTCAGAAAAGTTACACCTGCACATAAATGCATTCGGCTTATATTCGAAAAATATTTGAAACTTGACAGAACACTTTTCGGTAAACCCTCAGAGAAAGGTTTGGAATGAGGCTGGCTATTTGAAAGTAGAAAATAAATTTGTCTGCATCTGCCAGGACTAAGGGAATACAGCGTTATTTAGTTAAGCATACATTTTCACAATGTATAATTTGTTATTTATTTCACACAGATAGCACCAGACCTATTTCAGTGTTCAGGAGCAACCAACTTTAAGTGAACCTTGAGATGCCTATCAATAACTCCCTTTCCACCTTTGCCTCATTTGTCGGGCATCCTCTGTTAGCATTGCTTACTAAACCATAAACAAACATTTTAGACTTCAGAGGACCCTTAATCATTCAGACATCCTCGAAATCCAGGGTACTGGTCAAATAGCCTTCATCGAATACCCTGGATTCACTCCTTTGAATGAAAGTTGTTTTGTGTACGTAAAAAAATGCATGTACTAAAATTATAGACACCAATGAAATATCACTCACTGAATGAGATGAAGTTAGCAAGGGAAGTAACTCTTGACAAATATACACAGTAACAACAGCCCATTTAAAACTTTGTTCCATCCCCTTTGCATTATTGCCTTACTTTGATTGGTTCTTCAAGACTGGGTCAAAGGTCAGTTCTTCGATCTTGGTATAGAGTGTAGTGTTGGAGCCAAATGTAGCACATAATTTAATTTTAACCCACTTCATCAAAAGTGAGAGAACTTTAATAACTTATTTTTCTTTCAGTCCTAAAAATTGTTATTTTTCTGGTCATAACACGAGATGATGTGCAAGAAAAGAGGGACAGCTTCAAATAAGATAGAAAATGGCTTCAGAGAAACAGACCCGTACTCTAACGGCTTTCTACAGTCTTTTAATTGATTATAATCATTATTAATAAATAGAGCTGTGACGATTTATCGATTCCTCGATTAATCGCAATTCTAATTTTGAAGTGACACAAATCTAAACTTTTCAGGGTGAATCGATACAATAACAATTCTTACAGTTCTTATTATCATTAATAAATCACACATGACGAACTTACAATGCTAGAACAACCAATGGACACGCCGTTCAGATCTCTGCATGAGGCCTTCCTTCGTTTGGAAGCTCAGACAATGTATTCCTTTGCCACATCTTTAGTTATAATTTAAAATAGTGCGAGTAGATTTATAATTATATATGTGACTATAAAAAACCATCTTGTTCCTAATAGATATTAGAGAACATCAAGTCAGAGATGAGCAAGAGGGGAATCGTGAATTGCAATGAATCGGAACCTAAAAATCGTGAATCAGCGTACGTATTCTTGAATCGGCACAGCTCTATTAATAAAGAAGGATAGTATTTGAGTTGGGTTGAATGAATGTTTTACATAGTATAGGCAATCTTTTCGCCATAATGTTTAACGTCATGTGCAATATGTACACTGCAGGAGAAAACAGTTCAAACAGAGTTTGACAGAAAGAAGTGAAGGATCCCCATTTCAACTGCCTTAAAAAACTAAGATTTAAACTAACTGACTGATACACGGGGGCTCGGGTCGCTTTTCTATAAATATATTATCGTATGGTACAATGCTAGTAAAGGGAGGACACTGCGGTGATTGAAAACCGGACAACTCACACTTACTTACTTTTCGTTGCCATGTATCTCCTCTTAAATTAAGAATTGCATTGAACTTTCCATGTGGAAATAATCTTTCATCTTTCTACTTTTGAACCGGATAGCATACCTGCCTGTCCTCTTTCTATTTATTTTCAAAATGATCTTGATTTGCCGCTGACACTGTTTATGAACACTTCCTGGGACTTAATTCCGGGTCGCTCGAAAACAGCACTGATTTGACTTATGCAATCTGATTGGTCCATAATAGGAAGACGGTTATTAAGAATTTGTGTTTCGTGAATTTGTCCAATCAGGGTGCAGAGGGCAATTCGGTGAGCGGTTCTCGATCATCCGGAAGTCCCAGGAGGTGTTCATAAACAGTGTCATCAATACATCAAGACCGTTTTTATAATAAATGTAAAGAAGACAGGCAAGTTACGTATGCGGTTCAAAAGTAAAATGATGAAAGATTATTTCCATGTGAAAACTTCAGTGCAGTTCTTAATTTAAGAGGAGATACACGGCAACGAAAAGTAAGTAAGCGTGAGTTGTCCGGTTTTCAATCACCGCAGTGTCCTCCCTTTACTATTATTGTACCATACGATAATATATTTTTAGAAAAGCGACCCGAGCCCCTTGGACTGATACACCTGGATTACTGTAATAACAAAGAATTTCTCACCTGTCCTCTTTTGGAGGGTCCAAATCCTCCGGCTCCACCTCGAAGAAGGACAACACCTCCTCGCATTGTGAAATTGATTCGGGCAGCGCGATGAGTGTCTGTAACCATGGCAACAAAATTAGTATTTCAATTTCATTTGTATATTGAATAGCATGGAGGTTTCTGCCACCTATAATTGTTTTACAGGTAAATATCTGTTATCACATAAGGATTGTTTTTTTCTATATTTTATAAATTCATTTTTCTTTTCAGGGTTTACTGGGGAGGGGGTGGAGTAATTTTTAGGGCAAGCAGGTCGCTGCCCCACAAAGTCCAAAGATACCCATAGGTCAACAGTTCCAATAGGTGTATAGTTATGGGTTCAAATCTTGTTCAAGTCAGCTTACATTTACAGTCGAGCCCCGTTAACCTGAACACTTTGGTTTTCCCCCAAATCGTTCAGGTTATCGAATTTCCGGACCAATGAATCATCGTCATTGACCAAACAGAGTTACTCTAAATTACTCTAAATTAAGTGACACTAATCGATAAACAATAAAGTTCTAACAACAGACCACAACGTAATTGTTCAACACTCGTTAA
>JAUELE010229912.1:0-12154 GCA_031471655.1 Diodora aspera | reverse complement strand
CTCCTCTCCCTCAAGCCTGATAGGGAGTTAGCCAGAGGCAGGACTTGAACCCCACCCGCCAAGGCTGGCAGATTGCTGGGCCGACGCGCTAACCACTGCGCCATCCCGCTCCCCCACCCCCACTGTTGGGCAGAACACCGAGGAAAAGTTTTCACTGCATCTAAGGGCTCGACCATTCGATTTGTAGTGGACGGGAAGATGTTTCTCTTGCAAACGATTTTCTATGTGATGATATTCTTAGATAATTGCCGACAAAGTATTTATTTTTAAAAAATATTAGTTATCTGTATTTTTAACGGTTGGGGGTGGGGTCAGGGTATGGATTTAGGATTTTGCTGTTAGGGGATGCTGGATGCTTAATGTCGGCGACGAAGTGAGGAATGTCGTAGGCGGCTTTGGCGATATCCTGCCCAGGAAATTTTAAGTTTATGAAAGACGCATCTTCGTGCCTTGATTTGAGTCTTGTCACTAGTCCAAATAAGGCGATGTAATTACAGGAACGATAGAAGCCGAGGGGGACGATATCAGGCCATTAGACGACGGTTCAGGGGGTGCGGGGGTTCTAGATCGTCGGAGACGCGTTTTGAGCGATTTCTAATAAAGAAATTGGAGTGTCTGTGGGTGGGTGCGCATATGTGTATGATTGCGTATGTATTGATATGTTTGCGCGCCGGTATCTCATTTTGTGTGTTAGTATGTGTGTGTGCCTCTCCTGTTAATGAGCATTAATTTCTCTTACTCTCTCTTTCTCTCTCTCTCTGTTAATGAGCATTATTTCTAAGTTTGTAGTTTAAAGAAATCTTAAACGATCAAACGTTGTCAGTAAAACATACTTCAACCTCATGATTCTGAATAAGACAAGGATATTTCTTTCTTTGAATCAAATTGGAAGTAGTGTGTTGATTTGTATAATTTATTTCGATGCGTTTGACAGTACAGTAATAATATAAATCCAAACTAGCTGTGGGCCAGCAATCACCTCGTTTTTATGTTTCGATTTACATACGATTATCATATTTCAATTTACAAACCTGATTGCGACTGTAGTATATATTTTAGCAAGACAGATTGCTACTGATTGCCAATCAAAATTGAATTTTTTTTATATATCAAAGATACTTTTAACTCAAACTGCACAATGTTAACGATCAACATGTGTTATAACATGTATCCAACTTAAACTAAACTTAAACCCAACAGCAAAAGAAATCTCATGAAGAATTAGAGACCTGTCACATTACTGAATGTATTTAATAAGTACATGCATAACAAATAGAATAAAGAAAGCTCTGAACCAAATAATCCACGAAAACCAAACGGGATTTTATCCCAGGTAGATGCATTTGACTGATATATGATATTTTATTCGAAACTAAAAGGTTGGATGAAAAGGGATTACTGTTGTTAGTTGACTTTGAAAAAGCATTTGATACGGTTTCTAAGGGTTTTATAATGATTGTATCAGCAAAATTTGGATTTGGTAAATATATAATATATTATACGAAAAGGGTCAACATATTGACAAAACGGCCACATCTCAACTTTTTTTTAAAAACGAAAGAGGTTGTAGACAAGGTGATCCCCTTTCTCAGAACCTATTTTCACTAGTTGCAGAGATATTAAGAATTATGATACGATCAAATTAAAATATAAAAGGAATTATTTAAACGATATCGAACATACATTGGGATAGTACGCCGAAGACACACAGCCGTACGGATCAGTACTTTCTAAATTTCATTAAATGTCGGGAGTAAAAATTAATGTTGTCAAGACCAAAGCAATCTAGATACGAACAATGGCCGGTATTTCCTCACATCTGAACTTAGATTGGCAAAGCGGAAACATCGATGTTTTGGGATTAACCCTCCACTCCCACTTAACAGTTCTTTGGGTAATAAATACTAGTAAACGAATTAAAACAATTATAAGAACATTCTTGAATTGGCGAAAACGTAAACTGACACTTATTGGTAAAATTAAGTCATTAAGACATAGCATTATGAACCTTAGTTCATATATTCTCAGCCCTTCCCAAAACCCAAAAGAATTTATTAAAGAATTAAATAAAATATTTTTAAATGTATATGGAATGACAAGAAAGATAAAAAAAAAAAGAATACACTTAACGAAGAAATATGAGGGTGGTAGTCTTAGAATGGTAGATATTTAAGCATTTATTGATTCCCTGAAGATAAAACCTCAAAAGCGACCTTCACAAGACAACCAGCCATGAACTGCGTGGGTTCCCTTTTGAAGACATATTTATATTAGGCGCTAACATTAAAGATTATTATCACCTTGACAACTCATTTTGGAAGGACTCTTTTGACTCCTGGGCAAGACATGTTAGGAATCATATGACAGAAGACAGCGAAGTCAGTGCAATTTTGGCACAACCCATAAGGCTAAATCATAGCTTTAAATTTCCTAATTTCCTTATTAAATCGTGGTACAATAAAGGAGTAATTTCATGAAAGATATTTGTAGCCCGCAAGGTATAATACCGTATGACACTTTTAAAACTATTTACAATATAAACGGAACGATTCTGGACTATAACCGTCGTATTTTAAATATACCAAAATCTTGGAGGAAAACACTTTTTGAGTGTATGCAAATAAATGTTTTTGCCATACATATCAGTGCTCCTTGCTATGACCTGTTGAAACATAGTAATGGGTGCAGGTTGTTTTATGACAATCTTATTAAATCTATAAATCTACCTACAGTGTGTGAAAATTGGCAGAAGGATCTTGACATTATGATTGACTGGAAATTTACTAGTGGCAGAAGGATCGTGACATTTTGATTGACTGGAAATTTACCTTTTTAAAATTTATAAAGGACCAAAGACACAAAACGTATTGATTTTCAATATAAATATTTGCATAAAATTATCTTTACAAAGAAAGAGCTTTTCAAAATGAAATTAGTGGATAATGATATTAAGTTCTTTCTGTGTCGAAAACATGCACCATGTATTTATTGAAAGTCCATTAGTTGATGAGATCTGGAGAACACATAATCATTTAACGAGTGATACTCTTGGCAAGAACATAGATGCAGTATGAAAGGGCTCAACCCATCATTATTATTTTTCGCTTTCTAGGGCACTGGTTGGTCAGTTTGGTCAGATTATTTTGGATGATAAAATTTAATAGAATCCTGTCCTCGATGTTTTGGAGATCAGATATCTCCACACTCGTCGATAATATTCTAAAACTCCTCGGCAAGCCTCGGAGTTTTATAATATTATCGACGAGTGTAGAGACATCTGATCTAAAAACATCTCGGGTGGGATTTTCTATATCTATACTCCGTAAAGGCCTTCCGCATGTTATATGAATTATTTCGAATACCTCGTACGTTACGATGATGCAATAATATATGTACATGTATATACCTACTTGTACCTACACTTGCATTTTCACTTGTACTTGTCTTATACGTTGTAACTTTGGAGTGAATTAAAAAAAACTTTTACAACAAAAAAAAACAAACAAAAAATGTCAAAAATTGAATTTTAAATATAAAAAAACAGTGTCAAACTTCATACTTTCAGCTGCACCTGCATAGTTTAGATATCAAATTGGTGTTTAGAACTATCTCTGATTGGGCTATTCTGTTTTCCATTCATTATGTATCAGGTAATGAGTGGGTGATTACATGAGGCATAACCCAAAGGCTGCAAGACTGCTTAAGTACTAGTAGGCCATATAGAAAGGGAAGACCGAAGAAGATACTGCTTCGCCATGGAAGAAATGTCCAAAGGAATTTAATCACACACGAGCTTTGCCGGGAATATACTATATTTTCAAATTCTGGTAAGTTCGAAAGCAAACGTTAATATAAACCGACTTTTAACTATGTCATAATTTTTATAAACTAAAAAAAACACATGTATATATCTGTGCAAACTATTGATTTTTCTCTTGACTCGTGAAATCTATAAATTTTCTCCAAAATTCTTTCAAAATCTCCCCCCCCCCCCCGCGCCCCATTAATCAAAATTAATGTCGCTCCCTAACCTCGTGTTTGAAATATATCGTCCACATCCTAAGCATACAGTTCTCCGACTCTTGGTTGTGCCTCAGTATGTTTTCTCATGATTTGACAATTTCTGACATACTGTGCAGAAAGCAGTTCTGCTTTGGAATATCCATACGCAACCTAGGGGCGTGGGATGGCGCAGTGGTTAGCGCGTCGGTCCCGCAATCTGTCAGCCTTGTCGGTTGTCGTTCGAGTCCCGCCTGCATATCACTTTCAGCCCGGAGAGACAGGAGCCCTGACACCGATGAGATGTTGGGGAGACCGTAATGATGTGGCTGAAAGATTGCCGAAAACCACCAAATTGCCAAATCACTCACCCATACGCAAACTTTCGATGAGGAGTAGCGACACTGCGTGATGTCCCTTTTAATGAAAGATAACGTTTTAACTGTGAAACCTGTGTGGAAGATGAAACACAATGTTTTAATTGCCTGCCTTGTGTGTATCTCCATTTGGGAGGAATTGATTATTGTTATTAATAGAGGTAACAGACTTCAAGAATATGTCAAATGGGCAGAAACGTTATATTTTGTTGTCTTGCATATTAACCTTCGATGTCTCCACATTCTGCCACAGCATTTAATATTTGCGCCGAGATATTTGATATAAAAGCTGTACATACGCATGTTATTTCATTTAACCGTATTAATTCTCGTTATTGTTTCTCATAACTCGCAAAGCGATTGGTTGTTTACACACAAGTGAGACAATAACATCATCTGTCTGTCTATTTGCCTGTCTGTCCATATTTTGTGCGAGGATCTTTGCAACTTTGCCAAGTGCCACCTGGATTGGTTGAGGGGAAGGGACAATGATAACTGAGCCACAAGTGGGGGGGGGGAGGCTGATCTCAACATGAAAAGCGGGGGTGGGGGGAGAGTTACCGTCATCTGATATAAACATTGATGTAGCCCGCTGCCAGCATGTTAGACTTTCATCAAGTCCCTCTGACTGTGATTATACTACAACGCCCCGTTTAAAATGATATCCCTTCAATTAGCCAATCGATCGTCTCCTTAGCACCACCCCACCCCAAGCCCGTGCCCGTGCCTTCGGGCCTGAGCTGATGACGCTAACATATTGACAAGGCAGATGATAAAACTTCAATCAATAGTCGATTTACAAATAGGTTAACCTTTGTTACCTCCAAAAAGGAATCCGGACAAAATTGAAGTAAGTAATCTGGATTCATTATGAAATGGCATATCTTTTTATTTGTTAAAGCTATTTGGTTTCAGGAAATATTTTAAGCCAATCAACGGGAGTAACTGATGCTATAAGACCGATCCGTACTCTGTGACATCACCGGCGTGAAAGATACACGTGCTCGCACCCAGCTGAAGAACAACTTGATCTGTGGAAACAACGGAGCGACAGCGATCCTTCTGAAGCCTTAAAACAAAGGTAAGCCTCTATACAATCAACTGATGCAAGAAAGCAAAATATACTGGTGCCATAAATACGGAACCACATATAGGCACATTAGACGGGGGTGAGAGGGGGGGGGGCATAATGTGAAACAACACTATGTACATACCAGGAATACTACATATGTTTGTCGGTTTTTTTCTTGAATATTTTAGTTAAAATAGTATAGGGAAGTCAACATACCACCTAACCCCAAAACAATTGCAACAAAACTATTTATGGTTGTTTCCTGTACTTTTCGATGTGGAGAACAACATATCAAAATTATTTCCTTGTGTGGCATTAGAAGTTGGTTGGTATTCATGACAGAACTTGTGATTTATTCATTCGCGACGTTTCAGTGTGCTATCGCACGCTATCTTCAGACTGTAACATTTTCGTCCGATTTACAAGCCTGAAGACAGTGTGAGATAGCACACTGAAAAGTCGCTGATGAATAAACTCAGAAGTTCTAACCATTTAAAGTGTGTGTCATGAACATATCAAAAGTTGGACAAATTTGACAAATGGGAAATCTAAAAATATTACGTCAAAAAACAAGATGGCCGCCAGCAGAAAACGTACAAAATCTGACTGATAACCATCAAAGTTTTTAAACCTGATGTTTGAAATTTATGATCTTTTCATCAATGATATTTGAAATTACAACAGTTCCTTGAGGGTCTTTTGTATCTGCACGTCATGACATCATCAAGGGCAACTCTGATATGAAATCCATTCCCCCCCCCTAACATCCCATAAAATCGAACAAAACATTTTATGATTGTTAGTTTGTGTATTAAAAGATGTGGGGAACAACATATCCAAAGTTGGACAATTTGGACACATAAAAAATCTCCAAAAAGGGAGTCAAAAATTCAAGATGGCCGCCAGCAAAAAAAAAGACCAACATCTGACTAATGACCATCGACCTGCAGGTTTTTAAACCTGATATGTTTGAGGTAATGTCTTTTTCATCAATGTTATTTGAAACAGTGTACCTAGTTCCCCGAATGAAATTTATATTTGTACCTACGACAAGATTTCATCAATGACGTAATCAAGGAACATCGCTGGCAAGAAGTACTGAAGTCATGAATCATTATATGTATGCTACCTTATGGCTTCTCAGATGCAGTCTTGTGTGTCATTCTTTTCTGTCACTGGCTCACTTGTCATATTTTTGTACTCTCACATTCAATGGTGCATTTCAGCACAGGCTTTCTGCAGGTACACCCTTCCCAACGGATGCATTGAATCATTTGAATAAGTAATTCTGAAGAAGAATCTGTGAAACGAGTTTGTCCCCTTCTACCCTCCATCCCCACGTAGATGGCTAACTGGTCCATTTCCATAACCCAGTAGAAAGTCTGCAGGGCATGAACTTTACAGACAAAGGTGGTTGATGTCAGTATGTCAGGCACAACAAAAGTCCAAGCTCTTGCAAACGTCTGGTATAGCATATTGAATCGGAGAGCTGCTAAGGAGTTGTTATGATGTACAGTAAACAACGTAGCCACTTACTTCCACGTACAACATCCTGACTTTGGTTTGATGAACACTCTATGATTTCTTTCTCGATGATTCGCTAGTACCCCGACTTCTTTCCAATCCCAAAGTCGGTATCTCCTTCAACTTGAATCACTTCATAGTCTCTCTGTTGAAAATGTTCAATAATGAGTTGGATGATTGCTTGCTTGTTTGTCTCATTGGCTACGAGTGCTCCTTTTATTCAACAAATTCGTTCCCCCATATAATGTAGTCATCGTTTAAATCAGGACGAATTGGCAGGGGCCTCCAAAACCGGCATACGATGTGACAACTACCATCTCATGGGAGATGGAGCTAAACGCTATCTCAGTCTGCTTGGCAATATTCGGAGCTGCTGGCAATTGGAATTATCTGAAGTCGGCTCATATCTGTCTCCGGATGATAAATCCATTGCAGGATGAACACCAGAGCACCAGAGAGTAGTTTGGACTATGTCTTTATCTTTTCACAAGCTTTCCATGCCAGAACTGACTATGAATAGTTATACAATAGGTGAACAACGTGAGGAATCAAATAGGATGGAAAAAGGATGAGTTCTTGTCGAATGAGGCAAGTAACCAAACGAATATCCAGCTCATTATTGAGTATGTGCGACAGAGAGTCTGTGAAGTTGGAGATGCCGACATTGAGATCAGAGAAGCAGCTGGCACAGTGTCAGCTTTCCAATTCTACTACCCTCCTTAGAAAAGTC
This sequence comes from Diodora aspera, assembly GCA_031471655.1. Lineage (NCBI taxonomy): Eukaryota > Metazoa > Mollusca > Gastropoda > Lepetellida > Fissurellidae > Diodora > Diodora aspera. The sequence goes on along the minus strand of JAUELE010229912.1, from coordinate 4,452 downwards.
ACATACATGCATTTCTACTCTATTGTGGTAGCAATCTGCACTGGACTCTGGTTCCGATTGGACAAGGCGAAATTAAGTGTCTGCTACAGTAAGTCCCTTGAGCAGGTGCTCGAAGATGCATCTTTTAATGATTTATTGTTTCTCCATGCTTATATTGGATGCAACTCAATGTCCGGTAGTGTTTGGGATCAGAAAGACGTTGGAGTTCTGACGAATCATCAAGAAAGAAAAGAGAATCAACAGGTGTTCCAACTCTATCTGTTCACCAAACGAAAGAAAGAATGCTGTACCTGGAAACCAATGGTTGTAGGGAAATGGCTGCATTGTTCAATATAAACCATAACACACTCCTTGGTATCTCTCAGATTCCATACGTTAAAAGAGATTTTGTGCGTTTTTTCTGCTGGCGGTCATCTTTATGACGTCATATTTGGAGACTTTCCCATGTGTAAAAATTGTTCAACTTTTGATATGTTGTTCTCCACATAGAATAGTACAAGAAACAATCATAACACGTTTTGTTGCAATTGTTTTGGGGTAGGGGTAGGGGTATTTATGCACTATATTGACCCTTCTATAGAGCATTCCGAACTTTTCAACAGAATCCTATATAAAAATATTCGTAAACCTTCGGAAACGTTACACTTGCAAATAAATGTATTTGAAAAAATTCGGAAATCGACGAAACATTCTTCGGTAAACTCTTAGAGAAAGGTTCGGATTGAGGCCGGCTATTTGAAAGTAGAAAATAAACCGTCCGGTTCCGCCGAACTAAGGGAATTCGGCGTTATTTAATGTGGCATACACGTTTACAATGTATTATTTACAGATCATGTCATGTGTATTAATTTTATATTACACAGACAGCAACAGACCTATGTTAGTGTTCAAGAGCACGTATTCAACTGAAACTAAGACAGATATCAAATTGTTATGCAAAGATTACATAATCGTCGCTTGCCGTTTAAGAAAAATTGTTTTCGAATTTATAACAGGAAATTAAGGCTAAAGATTTGAGTTATCACCATTCAAAGTATTTCCTCAATTTAAAAGTCATTTCAGCCTATGAGTTTCACATTTATGATGAGGAAACTTATAAGCAGGATAATGATCATTTGACAATATAAACATCCCTGTCGAGATAATAATAATAAGGGCCCACGGTGTGCGCCTCTCCGTGCTTCCCGACGCTAATTAAACACTGGTTTACGCCGTTTGAAGACGAACAATCGTACACTTTCTCCACAACACTTTCAGCCTTTCACCGGAAAGAAAACCAGTTATATTGCAAATGGGAGTTGGCACAGGAGGAAGCACAGAACCCCTTCAAAAGTATTTGGACAAAATACTTCACATCCACACTATTCTGACGCGCATAGCTCCAACACTGGCACCCCAGCCCCACGCTCACGCCCCTAACCCAAATCTAACGGTCCTAGCTCTCAATATTTCTCCCCTCGCCCCATTCTGACGCCCCAGTCCCGCTCTGACGCCTAGCCCCCAACCTAGCTCCACTCTGACGCCCCCACCCCAATCAGTCCCACTCTGACGCCCTTAGCCCCCACCCTAGCTTTCACTCTGATACCCCTAGCCAACCCTAGCCCCCATCCTTGCCCCAACTTTGACGCCCTTAGACCCCACCCTTGCCCCAAATCTGACGCCCCTAGCCCCATCCTATTCCCCAACTCTGACGCCCCTAGACCCTAGCTCTGACATCTCTAAGACCCACTCTGACGCCCATAGTCCCAAACTCTGGCATCCCTAACCCCCAGTCTGACGCCCGTATCCCCAACTTTGAAATTTCTTAACGCCGCCTCCAGCTGTTGAGAATCAGAGGGCCATTTCAACAAACTGGCCCTCGATTGCCCGTATAAACAACAAGGAACAATGCCATGCCAGTGTTCTCCCAGCTGACGAAGCAGAATTTGCTTGCCCAAAGTCGGCGTTCAAATTTTGGAATGCGGTTAATCATTACACCCCCGTTAGCTCGCTTTGCAGAAACCCGGAGATTTTGCTACATCGAATCAAAAGGTGTTTTTATGAACTCCTATGTTCAACTACATTTTCATACTCTGCGTTGTCATTCTCTATGCTGCCTCATTCTGCATCTGAGGTTGGTATTCATTCGAGTTATTCTGACACCCATTCAATGAAATGGTGGCTTAAAAAGAACCCATTTGTAGGCCTTATAAAAAGATGCATGTTTTTGTCTAACTTATCGAGAAAACTTCATGTGTTGAAGTCATCTTGCATGGAATATCCCCAAATTAAATTGATCAGTAGAATGAATTGATAATGTATTTCGACATGGACAGTTCGCATATGCTGCAATGACTCTTCGAGAGTTATATGGCACTCCTATGTCTGTTTGGAGACTGTTTGGAATGATACGAAGAATAGCAAACGGATGTTTTTCCAAGCAAAAAGTCAAAGAACCTCAAAGGTTTTATGGTTGGAGCTTTGCATTAAGCCTAGACAAGTCCGGATTTGGGAAGAGAGATATAACGGTCTTTCTGCATGTAGATAGGGAGGTACAAATGTCTGTCTGGATGTAGATAGGAAAGTACAAAGGTCTGTCTGGATGTAGATAGGGAGGTACAAATGTTTGTCTAAATATATGTTGAGAGCTACAAATGTCTGTCAGGGTGTAGGCAGGAAGGTACAAGGTCTATCTTGATGTGGGTGGGGGGTGGGGGGTACACGGGTTGTCAGGATTGAATAAGAAAGGTTCAAAGGTCTGTCTGAATGTAGGTAGGAAGGTACAAATGTATGTCTGGATCTGGATAAAGAGGTACAAACGTCTGTCTGGACGTAGATAGAGAGATACAACTGCCTGTCTTGATGTAGGTAGGTTGGCAGGTACAAAGTTCCGACTGGATGACGGTAGACAGGTACAAAGGACTGTTTGGAATTAGGTAGGGATGTACATGGCCTGTCTGGATATAGGTAAGGAGGTAGATACAAAGGTCCGCCTTGATGTAGGTAGGGAGTTGAAAGATTCTGTCTGGATGAAGGTATGGTGGTACAAAGGTTTGTCTTGACGAAGATAGGGTGGTACAATGGTCTGTCTGGATGTTGGCAAGGAGGTACACTCTCTGTCTATTTGTGTCTACCTGCCTCTATTTGTACACATGTGTTGCGACAGATGGAAGCATGCCCCTTTGCATGCAAAACTGTATTTGTATAATAACAACATTCTAAAAGGTTAATATTTGCATTCAGAGAACCATATTGTTTCAATGCCTGCTGACACTTTTTATGCTTGACATATTAACATTTTTATCCCAGGTACTACAATGCTTCTGTGGCTGTCATATCTGTTGACCAGTGCCATCTGCGTGCTCTCGGTGAGGAGGATGCTGATTATCAAGTGTCACCCGTGCATTTGCTACGAACAAGGAGTCAACAAAGAAATTACTGCTAATTGCAGTCGGCTGAAACTGAATCATATTCCCAAAACTATCCCCAGCAATATACAAGCTTTATACTTTAAAGACAACTGTTTCACGAAGATCAGGAACAACCAGTTTTCAAATTTCCCCAATTTAACCACCCTTCTTTTGGAGGGAAACCAACTTTCTGATATTGAGCTTGACGGTTTTCAAGGCTTGAGACATCTCCAAGTCCTCGACATGGGTTATAATAGACTTTCCTGTGACATACCATGCTTCAAAGAGGACATCTTCAAGCCACTAAAAAAACTCACGATCCTCAGGCTTCTGGGCAATACGAGACACAGCATGTCATGTGAATACCCCGATCATGCCATCAAAGATTTGCTCTCCCTTGAGGAACTGTACATCGATGGCATCTACAACAAATCTTTCGGACCAAATTTCAAGAAACTTGAGTCTCTACGAAAGCTGGTTTTGTCTGATGATAAGCATCAGTGTTTCATGTTTTCTTTACACAATGAAACGTTTATAAATGTTCCATATGTTAAAGTCCTCCTCCTCAGACACTGTGAACTGAAGTTTATTGGACTCAATACATTTGCTCCACTCAAGCACATATCTCATTTAGACTTGTCAGATAATAATCAATTAGGAATACCAGGCATTGTTAACGCCACTTACGGTTTGCAGAACAGTACCATTATAAACCTATCCATCAACAGAATAGTGTCTAATATGGCCGTGTGTGTTATATTTGTAAGCGAAATATCACAGCATCTTCAGAATACATCCCTGGTAGAGCTGCACGCAAATGGAAACTTCTTTGAGAAGTTCGACCAAGGTACCTTAATTATTTTTCCACAAACACTGGAGACGTTACATCTCAGGGAAAACAGATTTGTTTATGGGCCGTATATTTTTTATTTCAAGTTCAAAAACCTTATCAGTCTTGACATAAGCGGACAACCCGGAAATAAGGAACTACCAAACCTGAATGCAATGGATTTCTTACAAGACGACGAACCTTACTGTGAATTTAGCAAATCTGAGGAAGACG
>JAUELE010229901.1:0-12155 GCA_031471655.1 Diodora aspera | reverse complement strand
TGTAATTTGATTGACATCATATCGTTGATAAAACTTCCTAATCTTGAAGGGATATCTCTTGCATATCCAACGCAAATTTGAATTTATTCAGTAGTCTATCAAAATCTTGGCATCGTTTCTTTTGCCCGGCAGTGTAGTTTAACAATATCACACAATAAAGCATTCAAAGTGCAAAATATCTCTTGTCTATTTCTAGTCATCAAGTGAGTGTGCCACAGCATCTGTGTTTGACGTTCATCTAGTCCCTATGACTGTGTTGATACTATAATGCCCTCTTTCTTACTGATATCCCTTTAATTAGCTTTTCAACAACAGGCTGCAGCATGGAGAGATTGCCACATTACCGAAAGACATATATATAGCCTACAGTGATTTGCATTTAATAAACAGACTTATTACCGTTTTGATCGCTCAAAGTATCTTCTCCGTCTTTTTGGCGCTCGTGGATTTCCTCGCTGATGTGTTAGGGCAAGGCGCCATTTCAGGATATAATTATAGATGAAATGCAGAACAATATAGTAGACACATATACATCTTAGTGTTTTCAATATAATTATTCTCTTTATCAGATAAAGGTTAATGTTAAAAGGATCTTCCTCTCCAACTGAGAAAAATACACAATTAAGAGGAAATCTCAATTAAGATCATTCTACTTAAGGCCAAACGTCAGTACTTATTGAGCCAGTTGGGCCCAAAGTAGGGGTAGATCGAGGTCAAGGACAGAAAGGACGAAATACTATATACACTAGATAGGAGAGAAGAAAGGGTAAATTTGCATTGCAGCACAGAGGTGTTGACACTAGTATCATAATATTTAAAACATAATGTTTAAGGCATGTAAGACTTTTAACAAAGCATTTATTTGTAAGATGTGGTGGGGCGAAGGAAATGTTGACAGATTTTTACACATTTTAGTTTTAATAAGAAAAGTTGAGACCTTTAATTTATGTTGCCTTGGCAAAATCCTGTCAGTGGCGCATTTAGTGATAACACATTTGTTAAAATAGCTTGGTGTTTCGCAGAGTTAGGATATGATCAAACTATGTGGTGTATTGTACTTGACGCTACAGATATAAGATACACCCCATTAGAATGGATGATCCCATCATCAGGGTTCAGTGACTGCAGCAGCAATTAGACAAAGTGAGACCAATTCACTCATGCGTGGTTAGACAAAGCAGGTAAAACTTCTTACTAGAAATTAGACGTGACAGGTTGTAACCAAATGGACTATGCCAATTATGCCGAGGGAGGGGGGTATCATGAGGACGTTATAGTGTCCACATGTAATGCAGTGCCGAAAAGATCCAAAACAAACAAAAACGTTTGTCTAGGGGGAGGGGGAAATCTGGAAGATTTTGATAATAACTACTTTGCAGAAATTTTGGAGAAAATAAATAGACTGCATGAGTCAAGAGTGAACAAAATAAATAGATTGCAAAGCTATATACTTTGTTTTTATTTTCCAGTGTAATAACTATGAAATGTATCATAAAAATGTATTGCACTGTTAACCATTGTTCGTCAAAAACAATATCTACTTGATATAAATCTCGTACATGACGCGTCTTTTTTATTGGAAGCAGGCCTCTTTCATAGTCTTAAGTCGGCATTTACAAATAGCGACCATCGCGGATCTAACCAAACGCCTCGCATGTATATTATATTCAACGGACAGCGACTGCCGCTACCAAAGCATCTGACCCTTTGAATACGTTTACTGGCTTGCACTTTTTGTTTGGAAGATACCCGGCATTTAAGGGTCTTTGGATTGATTAGAAGCATTCAATGTTCGATGATGTGAACGAAGCTACAAATTATAAAAGTTTTTGATGATTAAAATAATTCTCAATCAGTCTTCAAAAAACGTCAGATACCAATGACTTAAGAATAAATCTTGACACATTATGAAAATTATTTTGTATGAGTATGAAGAGAAAAAACAACACACGAGCCGGGGGCACGGGCAAGTTGTTGGCGAATTAGGTCCAAGTCAAAATGCGACATGACATCGACTTGAGCCACCATTTTAATATTTAGGAGGGGGTGGTAATGAATAGTTTGCAGACATCTTTAGAGAACATTAGTTAAATTGCAATTTTTGAATTAAATGGTAGTAAGGCTGGATTTTCCGAACATTGCCCCATTGTGAATATATTTTACGTTTTCACTGTTACATTTACGGTAAATATTCACGAAAGTGCTTGCTATGCCGATATTTAAGGTGCAGTCCAGTAATCCGTGAAATATGGGATGTCATCCGGGTGCTTATGCGGTGGCCATTTTAAGCGCATGGAGGGATACAACTTGACGTAGGGCCATAATTATTTGACGAGATTACCAGGTACTGCAGCTACTCACAATGATAACCAGTTTTGCTGCTTAAACTGATTTTTTTTGGCACGCTCCTATCCATCGGTTACAGTTTAATTGCTGACAATTGTTTTTTGTTTAACCGGATATGTGGCGACACCCTTAAGTGATGTATTATCTCAAAATTCCAAGACTCAAGAGTTTCACATCGATGTCAAGGGGTCACCCGGAGATATGGATGGCACACCAGAAACTGACAGATCATGTGTTTGTTGGCTGAGAAAATTGCGCAAGATGTTAAAAATGCATTGTCAGTAAAACACATATAAGACCTCATAATATGTATGTTCGTTTTCATACTTGTTTCTATGAGTATATCTAAACGAAATCATGTGCAGAACGCAAATATGACTGAGGAGCGTGAAGTCGGGTCGGTCCCACTAGATTCAATTAATCTTGGTTACATCAAGTAACTATCAGAAAACTTCAAGAAACGTGTTTCTGAGAACAGTCGACTCAGAAGACGTCTAAATACTGTTGGTGAAATAGTGTGGCAATAAAGCCGGTTTAAGATGTTACCTTGAGAATTCATCTAAACTCTAAGTGTACTCTGTGAAAGGGGAGACTGGTGAATTTGAACAACCGAAAATACTTTGTGAAGCTTATTACCAGCAACCCTTTAACAACCCAGTGCCACTGCGTTTGCGCTCATATACTGTTTGATCGTCCTCAACATCGCAGTCAATAAACCCATTCAGTTAGACAACAGTTACTTTAAAGATGCACATTTTCAACTACAGCACCACGTGGTCACCATGACGGTAGGCTTGCTTAGGACTGAAGTACTTATTTTTCAATTTAAATATTTTTTCCATATCTGTGCTAATGTGATGAAGCCTCAACATGTAGTCACGGTCTCAGTATTTGATCATTTTTCACAACATTGTTTTGTTTCGTGAGAAATAGAACTGTTGGCTTGATTTCTTTTGACAAAATTGCGGATTGTGAAATAATTTTAGCCTCTGTAGTTTTACGATTTAATGTCAAATGATCCGCCGAAGAAGACCATGATTGTTGCTGCAAACGAAATTATGTCTTCCGAAACGTGATCTGTATGCATGCGATGTGAGATGTCTTTAATACTTGAACCCTGTTTAATTCGCCGACCGAAATCTGCAACAGGTTGGGAAATATTTCAGAAATAGGTCATGAACATTTCTTAATGAAAACACTAAGTTGTGCAAGTCATTTCATTGTGATGAAATCGAGGAAACGGAAGCTAATCTTCATGTCAGCTGGTTGGTGTCGTATGACAATTAATCCTTTTGTGTTTGGTGTCAGAATGCGTAACGCGTCTACTGCACTACTTGATAAAACAATGAATACTAGTACATTCAAACTCATGCAAGGTCATTGGCTAATGATTCGTACACTGTCTTGGCCAGCTTATTGAATCGGCCTATCTCTAAGTAGCAGGTGTGTTGTTTTTTCTAATTTCAACACTGACAACAAAGGGACTCCCGAATCCTACGCACTGGATCCATCGGGTTTCACATCACAAATATACTCAGTACTGATGTGCAAAAAAACGATATCAAGAGTTTGAGAGACTACTGAATAAATTCACACATACGTTATATATGCCACAGATATCCCTTCAAGATTAGGAAGTTTTATTAATGACATGCAATCACATTACACTCATTGCAATCCAAGCATCCTTTTGATCAACTATGACATAAAGATGTAAAGGAACATGATTGAAATCATTTGGTACCGTTTCTTTTGCACGTCAGTATATAAATATGAAAATGTGAAAATTAAACCTATATCAACATAGCCTACTACTTTCTTACCTCCCCTCTTTCTCCCCTAGTCTGTCATCCAGACACTGAAGTTTTATTATAATAGAGTTGTAGAGACAAGCACACAGTCTAGATATTTAGCCAGTCTAGATAGCCGCAGCTACAGGAGTTAGCAGTCTCTCGGGGATCTTATTTGTGTTATTACAAATGAATATCGTTTTAATTTAATTTTTTTAAATAAAAATTCTAGTCTTTTTTAGTCTATTTCTCCCCCACACAGACACTCAACTTAAAAGCGGCCCCCACGCACACACATTTTCCAACAGGAAAGCAACTGTGTCAAACAGCACTGTCTGTGTTGGGTCCATTGCGTGTTCAGTACTGTGGTCTTTCATACGGGGAGAGAGATCACATCTGAGATAGTACCTGCGCTTTAACAATCAAGTCCTGGTACCAGCTGCAGAATGAAGACAGTACAGTTTCAAATGAAAACTAACGATCTCTATAAGCGTTCAGTAGGCCATGGCATAATTCATCGATCCCATGTGTGGTTATTACCAAACGAGCTTTGCTTATATTCTAACAAAACAATCACGTTATCAAATGTTTTAACAGTACGAGATTTATGTTGTCATACCAGTGAATTCTGGCGTGACTGAAGCACATTAAAACACGTGTACCAGCTTGGATGCATGTCAGGTTACAGTGACTCGACGATGACATGTACACATAACATGTTTGTCAGTGATACCAATTTTAGCCACAACCAATGTTAACCATTGATACATTGGGTTATATACTGATGGAAATGAATAAAGAAAAGTTCGTTGGAAACACTGTTAGGTGAAATATCTGACAGTTAATGTGTTTGAGGATCGCTTGAAATATGCCAGATGTTCAAAATGCATTGTCAGTAAAAATTATATCAAATATACCTTCTTTGCCTCATTTGTTTCCATCAGTATTTACTGATACAGCCAGATGAGGAGTAAGATAGTTGTGATATGCTCTCTGATTGTGGGGTGTATTCAGGGCCGATTTTGAGTCGATTGATCCCAACTGGGTCACGCACCGATAGGGGACTAGTGCTTGAGTGTCCTCTTAATGGTATTATTTTGGCTTTTTTACTTCTGTAGCTTCCAAATGGACCTCACGTCACCTTTTAGAGGACCTGACGCTAGGAACCATTTCCCTATCTTACGTGGGTTTTGTGTCCCTTTTCAGCCACCAACTGGGCCCCGCATAAGTATCTCTAATAGGGCTCCGCGATTCCGAAACCGGCCCCGGTGTGTATCGTCCCTTGCGAGCACGATTCCCTCATCGACAAATTTACAAACAGACTTATCATATTGTCCAAACCAATGCAAGTAACTTTGTCTTATGTGGAAAGACGCACAGCTGACATGTAGACTTGTCTTGGAAAGATACATTTACTGACCATCGTAAAACCCTCATCATCTCAAACCAGTGGCTTTGATAATCTCAGCTCTCACGCTGTGATGGATTAACCATTAGGTTCAATAGGCTAAAGCCTAAGGGCTCCGGGTGGTGTGGGGGGGGGGGGGGGTAAAATATAACTGCTTAATTGAGTGTATGTATGGGATGATATTTCACTACCTGTGCATATTATTTTGTCATACCAATTTAAAGAAGGGCGGGACAGGGGGCATGGCTAGTATATAACTTATATAGGACCCCAGGGGCCTGATGCTCGGCCTAGGGGTCTGGGTGGTCGTTAGTCCGCCCCTGCTGTCAAGCGATGGTATACGTTTACGTTGTAAGTGTTGCTACAAGCATACCCAGGATCAAAATGATTCAGCAGTTGCTCCCACAGGAGTCATGTTCTGTTGTAATTCTAGCTTGGTTAACCTTCGTTGTGCAATGAAACTACATTCTGAACTTTTGCAGCAGTGCTTTAACAACTGCTTTGGGTAATGAACACTAAGACATCTTTGCAACCACAAAATACACGACTCAGAATGAAATGGGTGACCCCTGAAATTAAACAGGAATAGAAAGCACAAACTTAATTTCAGCACAGTCCCACAGTAGCCGATTTGATGGAATGCCATTAATATCAGGCTTAGTAATACTTAATCGATACACCAGCAACGAACCACAAACGACTCTTAATATTTAATGCATATGCCTGTGGGCTCTTTGTTTTCGTAATGTCAAAGGTTTTGCATGCGTTCTTTTGTGCATATCTTTTGACAGAACAACGAAACCGAATTCGAACCCACAGGCATATGCATACATATTGCGAGTCGTCTATTCCCAGTGTACGCTGGCTTAGTGGTTTCGATAGCGTCTCAGTAGTTCCCATAGAAAAAAACATCCTTCTGAATCGATCCTCGTTTAGCTACAGAGCCCTAGCAAATATAATGCATGTCACCATTGAGACGGGACGCGGGATGGCAAAGTGATTAGCTCGTCGTCTTAGCAATGTGTCAGCCTTGGCGGTTGTGGTTCGAGTCCCGTCCGGTCACCTCTCTTTCAGTCTGATAACTTTCAAGATAACTCATGTTGATTTGTACGAAGCGCGAAAAGTTTGGTAGTCAACTTTGCAGTTACTTAAGCAGTGATCAAATCGACAGAAACTGAGATGAATGTTGAATGTCGGAAACTTAAACATTTTTTCATGCGATTATGCCATTAGTATCAGCGACAAAGTACTCCTATAAACATGTTCAAACATCGCATTTCATCATCTGAAAACACACGGAGTACTTTATGATGCTTGTCAGTATACCGCGGTATTGCATGGAATTTTCATCAACTTATTGATTCCGTCAGAACTTTCTGCATTTCTGAAAAACTGAAATAGTTCCCTTAACGGTAAGCAAAGTTCAACGGTGATTGTGGTGAAGCGGCAATTGACAGTTATTGACAGTACATGGCTCTAAAAATAAATCATTATTAACATTACGTGCTAAAATCACCAGAAATGACCTCAGCGAAATACATTGCACCTTCCTTCATTTAATTACAGCCAATCGCTTTTGCGAGCCCACACGAGGACACAGAAGCAGAAAATGTCAGTTTTAATCAACACTACACAGTCAACATTACCAAGATATAATTGAGTCTTCCATCACAGACCTTGGTTCTTGTACGGTGTATATAATGTTAACTTGAAGTTATTGCGTGCAGTCGCAAAACGACACATAAATAGAAGATTAATGGCAGGTATGAAAGAAATTGTCTGCAACGTGAATGTCAGCCATTAGATGACCTAAGTCAATTCTTCCAGAGAGAAGAGTTTGACACAGACAGATGATAAACACAGACTCTACAGGTCGCAATAACTTATAATAAGTATTCAGATTCGATTTACGGTGTCGAATAGACGGCCATCTGCGGCGGTGTTTGTGAGTCAGGCGTGTTTCAGTTAGTGACCTCAAGGTCGATTACATAAGCAAGTGTCGAATTATATGGGAAGATAAACTTAGTTTTTAAACAATATTCTGAACTTATGTCATCAGAATGTTACCAGTTTTTAACCTGCACCTTGTGGCTTCACGTTCAACAACTGGTGATCAGTATATACGTACACACATTGCAAACGTCACCAGCGAAATTGTTTGAAGACCAAAGTCTACATCGGCCATTGCATAACTAATCTTCGCTGTCATTTTGATAATAAAACGAACGCCACGTGGCTTTGTCATACAAGGAGTTTAAATAGTCGGTTTTAAAGGTAGTAGCCCTCGTTTTACAAAGGCATCCTAACTTAGGATATTGTAAAGATACGACGAAGTTTAAGATGTTGTAAGTTTTGGTCTTATTTAGCACGTTGTGCAAAGTTACACAGTAGCACCAAACCAACGACGTTGTAATGTTAATAACGAAACTGAACGTAATCCGCAGCAAAGTCATTTTCTCAGATCTCCGTACCGCAGAGTAACGAAGCAATGTATTGGATGCATTTCTTTTAGATATACGGAGCTTTCAGTGACACATCAGTCATGTAACCTCGCTGTGGGTTGGATGGGTGACCGAGCAAAGATCAAAGCGCACGTTTTACTAACCAATAAGAGCTTTTTCAAAGGCGTCACTTGGGTTGGAGCCAACCAGTGTGGTAGCTCATAATGCAACCCATTGACCTCCTCCTGTACCAGATACTTCTAAGGGTCTGATGTTGGTGTCATCCGGCAACCACCCCTCCCCCCGTCAATGCAGTTATCAACTATTCCATGGAGATGAGCTAATATTCAAGCTTTTAGAATACTTTATAAAACCGCTTTAATTAAGCTTGCCGCCATTTGGATTCTAACCTGCATCCGTCATAACTATTAAAATGTTAGACCACAATCCAGCTTTACCTTGAAAACACCACATTGACAACTCAAAAGAAGTTAAGGGTCAAACCTGATAGAACCATGAACTGATATAATCGATTTTGCTGTTTGAAAATTGTCGGAACTAGACATACGAACCTGTTTTTACAAAGGGTGTTTTCATGCAATGTTGTCACTACTGAAACTGTACCAATTACCTCAAACGTCAGGTGAAAATGTAATGCTACTCAAATGTTAATGTTACTCAAAATCGGCATATGCAGCCTTTGCACGTTGTTCGTGATTGTGATTTCAAGTATGCACGCGCACATTGACATGTGATATGTGTACCAACATGTCATCATGTGAATTTCGGATACACTGCTTCTTGGTAATAAAATACTGTTTCACGTTGTGTGACCCTTAACTTCTTTTGAGTAGTATATAGAGTCACACTGTCGTCTTCCCTCACACATCAAATCTCAATTGTCTTGTCGCTGCACTTTAGACAAAGCATAGGTCATGTGCATATCACGTGTTTAGCCTGATCACGAAACAATGTAACACTGATGTGATCCAGACACCTCTGCCCGAATCGTGATGTAACTGGAAATAATGAGTGCACGAAAGGATCATTACGTAGTCTCGTATAGATAGGTCTTATGTACCTGCACGCTTATCGCGCCTCATGCTGGTCAAAGCTATTACAGTACATGTTACACGAAGTCAGTACACTGCTCTCAGGTAAGCAATAGGCCGGGAGATCTGTCCTCAAATGGACTTTAAACCAACAAAAACAATATCGCTCCAGTTACTGCTCCTGGGTATGCTTGTCATTTGAGAGCAATGGCTGTTGATTGATGGTCACTAATTGTATTCACTAGAAACCACTGAGAACGGTTTCCGACGAGCAAGGACCTCCAAAAGTTTCGTGGACTCTGGACCTTGACTGATATCCTTGGATTTCAAGTTTTGTCAACCTACATACGGAGTGCTGTAATATAGAAGTTGTGTTGATTATTACGCAACTAAACTGAATGAATAAACACCTGATTTAGATGGTGAGTCAAAAGACTAAATAAGCTGCCACTTCCTTTGCTAAAGTTTAGTTGACTTGATATCCCTCTCGAAACGAAAAATAATATTTACATGTAGAATACATGTTTAAAGAGATTTAAATAATGCTACGTTATTTACAAGGACTGTATGATTTACAAGTGCAGCGAGATTCCTTGCCAGAATCTAACATAACAACACTGGGTGATTATCGGTCTCTTCTGGAAGTTCTACGAAGCGGACATACATGTACGACCTTCCTCAAAATCCAGGGCATAATGACTCCGTCAACGTCCGTCATGTATCCTAGAATCACGCCTGTTCACGACGATCGTCTCGTGGCGGGCGTTGTAACCAATCAGTTAAGCTTGCTTAGCTAAAGCCTGCGTCCAATCATGTGGCGCGTCTCTCCTAACACTCGGCGAAGTAAAGACGTTTTGTGTTTAAGTCACCGTGGTGAATAAGAGTATATCCAGGGTATATGAAACAATTTCCATGAAAATTGATAGTTACATTTTGAACGAAGATTGTGTCGTGACCTCGTTACATCCCTTTCCGTGTATATATGGATACATGCATATTTCAAACTAAGGTTTAATTTACGATACAAGTCCCTGTGGTCATCTCAAAGCCACCATATTTATGAAGTGCTCTTAACGGAACCAGACTAGCATGACCAAAGTATAAATAAAGTGGTCATTTCGAATCACACTTTGTATGAAGTACATTATAATTGAAGTGATCATTGTAAAGCAACACTATATATGAAGTGGTAATTGAAGCACCACACAATGTTATGACATGATCATTGCGGAACCAGACTAGCATGACCAAACTATACGTAAAGCGACCAGAACGAAAACACAATATCCGTAAGGAACTCATGTTGGAACCATATGAAACATGAAGTGTTGTTCATCGTGAAACCAGAATTTGCAGGAAGTGTTTATTACAGGATATGAACATACCACTCTAGTAAAATAGATCACTCTACTGCCGGTCCTATACTAGAATCTAAATGTAGGCTGAGCCAATCCATGGACCGCGACCACACTGAATTTCAATGACACACAAAAGCGTCCAACTGCTGACAGAGGGATTGTATGTTGCAAACGACTGTACATTTAGTGCCCTATATATTATGGGTTTCCAAACTTTAGACCATCGATCCCTTCAGAGAATCATTGAGCGACCATTTGAAATTTAGATGAGGGGGCTGGAGGATTTTTAAAATATATAGTTTGCAGACAATTTTGTAGAAAATAAATAGATTGCATGAGTCAAGAATAAAGTGTTCATTTCAAAACCACACGATATATGGAATAGTCATTCAAGAACGACACTATTTGCAAAAATATATATCGAATTTTGATGGCGAGACCTCGCTATCTGGGAAAGGATCATTTAGGAACCAAAACAATCATGAAGTGGTCATTGTGAAACCTAAATTTACAGGAAGTGTTCATGGTGGAAAATACAGTACATAAAGCTCTCGTAAAATACTTCACTTTACTACCGGGACGTGCGGACGTGCTTTCAGTGGTTTTGTCTCCATCCATGATGTTGTCGAGTTCATTGCAGACTACGGTGACGGTGACGTCGAGCCTACATCAGCCAAACGTGGGATCGGCGACGCTACATGTCACCCGGATGTACTGGTCCTGCGCCTGGTTGTTACACGAGGGTGATCAGAACTTGGGCGGTCACGTGTGACATCAGTCACACTGAAACGTTTTTGCGGCCTCACGGTGGTGGAGTGATGGCAATGCAATCGTTTGGTGACAACACGCATGGGCACACCCCAGCGCAACATTACAATGGCCTGTTTTCTCTCATTTGTGTCAAGTTTTGGCATAGCTGGTCATCTAATGGCGGAGTTGGGCGACTGTTTGAAGCCTGGTCCACCTTTGTCACCTTTTTTTTTAGACCCGATCGTACATAAATAAGCAATCAATGTGGGTGAGTTTTGCACATTTATAAAACTTCTTCATTTCGGCGTGTTGGACATGCATTTGCATGTACACGTGTCATTGGTGACGTGTTGCGTTTAGGAGGCTTTTTCAGAACCATTTATTAACATGTATAAGTCACATACTTCAAACACACACCATTTATACTTTGGTCCAAGAAATCATAGTGGTGCGTTTTCAATGGAGTTCAGTATACTTTTCTGAAGTGAGATATACATGTAAATAAATAGGAAGTGTTCATTGCGGAACCACACTATCTATATAGCATGAAATTGTCATTGCAGAATCCGACCAAATATGTTCTGCGCATTGCAGACCACACTATATATGAAGTACTCATTGCCAAACAACACTATAAATGAAGTACTCATTGCCGAACCACACTATATTATATGAAGTGATAATTGTAGAAGCGCACTGTAAATGAAGTGATCTGTGTGAGACATCACCATATATGAAGTGATAATTGTAGAAGCACACTGTAAATGAAGTGGATTATATGGGACATAACCATATTTTAAGTGATAATTGTAGAAGCACACTGTAAATGAAGTGATCTGTGTGAGACACCACCATATATGAAGTGATAATTGCAGAAACACACTGTAAATAATGTTGAGTCTTATATAGCGCTAAATCCAGCGCTGCGTGCTGATACGGCACTACGCGCTGCTCAAAGCGCTTCAAGCATTATTACCCCGGTCCAACCTCGGCAACCCACTTAGGTGCAC
>JAUELE010229889.1:0-21022 GCA_031471655.1 Diodora aspera | reverse complement strand
CCTTAGAGAAATTTCGATATGCTCTCTTACTCTCCACCCTGTTATCTGTAGAAAATGACCTGTGCAGTGTCCCCTCGACCCTCCACAATCACCTTCGCATCACCCATTGAAATCTTAAACACAAGATATTATCAATACATATAACTGTCAGCACGGACCTGTGATAAATAACACTTATTCATAAATCCCAATATCTTTGATTAAGGTAGCTGATGACCCACAGCCGAGCGTTGATTTGAGAGGGTCACCTGCCAAACGCCGCATGTTACGAGAGCTGGCGGCGCCGAGGGGTGACACTCGCTCCATATAACTAAATTATTCACACATCATCTTTCCACGAACATTTATTAGCAGCAAATACCTGCCTCTTTAACATGTCAGCGATTTCATTTATGGAAGATAAATAACGCGCCTTCCATGTGGGTTGTCTTCTGAAGACTTATAATAATCTTTCATATGATTTAGTGGACATGCTTTTTATACAAATAATACGATCACAAAAATTCCGTTGGCCTCTTTTCGGTGCAAAGGAAATATGTTTTTTGTCATCAATAATAAAGGGACGTTGTGGATAAAGACTTATTAGATGTGATATATTGTACATTTCTGTTACATCTGTTTTACTTTATTACATATCGAACAATAATGTACGAAAATAATTTGAAGAAGATAACATTTTGAACATTCATCCCCAAAGATGACTTTTAACTTATAAAGTAACATCCAACGAGAGTTAGCTCAGACCTTAAGCTAATGAAGCTTAACCTTGCACTGCAAAGAGGAGGAGAAGGATGAGAAAAATAAAAGTATTTCTATTTCTAGTAAAACGAAAAAGTGTCATAATCATTACCTTAAGCTCAGAAACGCTTATGTTTGAACTGTGGGTGATGAATAACTTTCTATCATTTTAGATGTATAGTGTTCCTATATTCTTAATTAAAGTTCTATATAATATACCTTAAACTTAAATTATTTCATTATTTCCTGACAGTTATAATTATAAAAAGCTGCACGGATAAATAGCCTGGTATAATATATATAATTATCTGATCAACACCCCCATAAAACCGATACAATATTCCGTTCCCTATCTCAACACATAACCTGAATTTCCTTTCGGCTAGATGTATGTCATTGTAAAATACATATGTTTACTGCAGCTTTTGATAAGTACATGTATGTCTCTTTAATAAGCGGATTTAGACTGGAGGGAGGGGAGTGGAGTACGCCAACTAAAATATTGCAAGCATAAGGAAAAGGCTTAACAACTGTAAATTGCACGACTTAATAAATTTTCCGTGACATTTCAAAGACTTTATCAAGTAAGTGCCGCTAAAAGAAAGCAGAACACATCAAATACTGCTGTAAAATGCGCGAGTATAATCCTCGGATCTTTATTGGAATTTACTCCCCCTTTCATCCCAACCTTTACTCCCCCTCCCATACCAAAATGCTATATCCGCCCCTATGTTTCTAAATGCAGGTAAATGTGGTCACTAGCAACTCATTTACAGTGACCAGATGATCTGAAGGTGTCCTCGCGATCCTGAACGTGTGTAGGTGGATCGTCAATCATCCAATCCACCGTGGCCGGACCCCGGGTTGTTTCATAGCGAGTGTGTGTAGCTACTAGTGTCCGGCCCACCCTCTTTGCTGCAAGCCACTTCCTTTCCTTACAAATGTAAATACTACACAAATAGAACTTCTCAATGAAGCGCACCAGCTTTTATTTACTTTGAATATACAGCCATAAACCTACTCAAGTATATCGCGTCTCTGTAGCACGTGCGACCAGCTCCGCGAGACGTGCTTCCCCCTCAAGCCCCCCATAAAACGTGGTCTTATCAACTTGAACATCGCCATGGACCGCTTCAGCGGCACGTCGTCTAGTATGCTTGCAGTTTTCAAGAAATTTGTTTCTGTTTGATGTATTAAAAAGTCATAAATTTATATATCAGCTTGTAATGGAACTCTTAATACATGCTCGGAGAAAGAACCATGGCAAACTGGCAAAGTGATGGACATGTTGCTTAAGGGATGATAGTTTATCTCGCCCAGTCACAGAGCGTCTCAATCATCCATATTGTGTTTCACTATAATTGCAATTTGACAAGGTTTCAATACTGTAACATGTTTTCAAATCTTACCGATTGATAAGTGCTGTATATTACTTTCAAATTGAGTGCAGTAACATTTATTGCACAGAATGTAAATGTCATTATCTTATCATTAATGTGTTCTATATTGTATCGAGAGTGTGGAGACTTTACCAGGGAGATAATTACATAAAGAATAGACGTTGACAGGTTTATTCCTGTTTCGTCGGACAAGTAAGGCACCGTTATATATTCCAACTAACTCAAGGAATAAACTGATTATAAAATGTATGAATCGTAATATCAGTACATCAATGTTTCATGCATTTCGCCTTCTGTCAAGAACCATTGTCTTTCTGAAATGCATGATATTTGTAGATTAAATAGTGGTTGCGCGCTGTAGTGACGTACAAGGGAAACTATGTTGGGAACAAAGATTCCAACTTTCACCAAATCCTGTTTTTATGTCACTGTTCATTAAAATATTTTTACTTTTGTGGAGATTAATTTGGTTTACATCGTACTGACCAAACACTCTCTTGAATAAATTTATATATCTGGGAACAGCCGACATTTATTTGTTTTGGTATAATTTCTTTTGGATGTCAATGTACATAATCTTTATAATATAAGAGGAATATAGCTCCTACCTATAAATTAGAAATCAGTTGTTAAAAGGAAAAGGGAAAAGGAAATCAGCGATTAATATTTTTCTCCTTACATTATTGAAAACAGATCACGATAAATGATAGCAGACCCGTATAAACCAATTTTGACAGGCTAAGAGTTGTCATAAGCGTTATTTCAAAGCACATCCGTTATTAATAAGAAGGACTAAGTCATTGAAGGTTTCGACGATGTATAGGTGACATGCAGGTAAATGGCTGCGATGACGCCTGCACAAACGGAGACTGTATGGCATCTTGGAGGATGAGCAACTGCCGGACATGCCGGGTGTCGCTGACCATTGTCCGGTCTCCCTGGCGATTGTGCTGATAGACAAGGATGGAAGGTTCTTCTGTAGACTAGTGCGCGACCTGAGATGTCCTGAGATGTGAAGACAGAGAGAGGAGAGATGACCAGCAGATGATGAAGTATGTATTGTACACCGGACATGTCAAGGAAGCTTTGACCAGCGTGCAGTTGAGATGCAGTCACCCCTACTGGTGAAACTGGTGGAGCGTGCGCCAGCAGATAATGCCCATGAAAACACGATTCTCTGCCATCGCATGATGGATGACCTGTCTAAATCAGGAGTTAGATTTCAAGTATATATGAGAGCTAATATATGGAGGCCTCCAGCGGCGCATTGTTGTCTTGGCCAAGTGTCAGGCCGGGTGGACATTTATCCCGTGTGCACACACCAATTACAGGCCGCTTACCACCATTGTCCGCTTGTTCTCTACCTAGTGCTGGCCATCACTCACCATCTCTGATGAGCTCGGATCCTAACATGCATCTTCAACACATAATACTGCCTAGCCTGGCTTCCTGACTTGATCTCGCGTCGTTAGAAAGTGATAAATTGTCTGTAAAACGCAGTTCAGAAATTTTCAATTTATTGTCTTTTTATCTTCTTAACAGTCCGTTACTCAAAGAGATTAGACACAAATACCCCCAAAAGCCGTTGTATTTGACGTAACCTGACATTTAAAAACTCGATATTAGCATGTCAGACAGTAGACAATATGTCATGTTGTAGCAAATGCATGCAGTCTTTGAATGGTCTTTTTCTCTTGTATAGATGCAGCAGAAATTTATTGACGTAAGCCTCGTGTCGTCGCAGCTGAATTTCATATCCCTCCACTTGCGTTTTACAGTTTTGCCAAGTCTCTTAAAGGGACATGATCAAAGTTGCATCTCCAATACCGAACAAAAAGTGAAAAAACGTTGAAATCGATCCGAGTTCAACAACGATATATCATTTAAACAATAGCAAGATCCTTATGAAAATAATGGGCGGTTAACTACATTTTATTCGCCGAGAAGTTTACTTACTCGAACTCGAGACTCGAGTTGTAAATGTTCCCCATTTTGGTGACGTCATCGTTTTATGGGTTATAACTCAAACCGTGACAAGCAACAACTATAACACGACAAACCTGGCGAAAACGGTTTTTAGTTTACGGACAATGCAGTGTGATGATCGATTTTGTTGTCACCGCTGTGTCCAAAAGGTGTCACCGTTTCGACCAAATATCTATCCCCGTTTCGTCTACTTGTCACTGTTATGGCGTGTCACCGTTTTAGCCAGTTGCCGTCACAAAATGCAATGCGCAATCTATGTTTAGCCTTAGACGACGAAAAAAAATCCCTTTGCTTTACCGCCTCAATAAGTGTGAAATTTTTGCGTAAAAAAATCGGAAAAAATTCAGCACGATATTATCACAAGATAAATAGAAAGACAAGCTCTGAACATATATTGGCGAACCTGCATCTTTGATTATGAACCTTCAAGTAAACGGAAATTACAGAATCAGAAAAACTAAGTGTCATATGTGTTCCAGCTGAACGTAAACTAGTCAGCAATAGACAAAACCTTCTATTTTAGTAGACCAACATTTTTATTTAGGTGCTTACTCACATGTGAAATTTGTTATTTACATTGACAATTTAGGACATCTTTATTGCTCTTCTGATAACTTCAATTAAAGTTGGATACGTGGTCAATTCAGTGTTTTCTTTTCGCAAATAACTTTGGAAACGATAAATATACACACAAATATGTACATACCACGATAGAATATTATAATGCTTTTGCCTACTCTCTAATTGAGACAATGGGTCATTTAATAAGAAAAGCGTTTGCAAACTGTCTGAGTAATCTTGGTTTGTACACTGTTACATTCCACTTTATATCGGTTATTGTGAATAATGTACATATATATCTTGAACATATATGTCTTGAACAGCCTGCCATGCACGCAACAAGTGATCGTGGATAATCTACAACAACGTAAACATATTACCGATCGTTTGCTAAAGTGTCAAACCATCGGGTTTACATTCGGCACAACGCTGTGACGTGTCACTATTTGTATCCAGCTATTTGTAATCTCCATGCCGCGACGGTTCATGCTTCAGGCAGGCACAATAGGAGTCGCTTTGTGGTGAACTGTAAGGTGTAAAAATTCAAAATGAATTGGTCTCAGTCTGCCAGGATAAAGGGGATACGATGTTATTTATTGACGCAAACACTTTTATAATATCTAATCTACAGTACATATTATTTATTTAACATAGAATGCTCCAAACACATGTCCTGCTTGGGAACACGTATCCAACTTTAAAGAACTGTATGAGCGCATTAAAACAGTCACAAGATACAATATGTATAACCAACTCATAGATCGCGCGGGTTCAGAGCGAATCGTGTTTTCGTGTTCTTGATTTGGCCTACTACTCTCGCCACTGATAGGCAGTCTTGCAATGGGAAGAAAGGAGGGGGTTAAATGCAGGGTACGTAACTCTGCATGTTGATAATTACACCTGACATAATGTCCATGAAATGAGTGTGCCTAATACATTTTATTAATGTTTCTGCGAAAGAACTAGAATTTCTTGAGATTTTCGGATTTGTTGTTTTATTATATTTTGAAGGGTGTGGGATTTTCAAGTACAACTAGTCAAACACAGAACGTGGTGTCGATGAAAGTTTCGTGTTAAATTATACAAACACATGTCCTATATAACACAAATATCCTGGAGTTTTATCTCGCGACCAGATTTAATGATGTTTTAGTGTCTGTTGTTCTCTTGTTAAAACGCGTTGTCAACCGTCATCTTGTAGAAGGCATGCTCCTGTAGCCCCGTAACCTTCACACATGTATCTCCAATCTGCCCGACACCCCAGCACGTCGACAGCCTGTACCGAGCGGCCACCCCTCTTGTATCACACCAGTCGCACAATATTTATGTCCTTTTTACTGTATAAATCTTTGAGTAAAGCGGCCTCCTGCCCTTCGAAAGACGTGTAAGCCGCATATACTTGTGTTGCTACGAGCTCCATATCTCTGATCCCCGCTAAATCCATTTAATCAAAGACCCAACTGAGATAAGTCGTTTAAGAAGCAATTTCATTTTGCGTGTACTGAGCGTTCCACCCGCTGTGCCCCCTCAACCCTCCCGCTGCGCCGCGTGCCAAAATATACCCGTACCCACTAGATGAACTCACCATTAATTTGGTATATATACTTGGTATTTAACACCAGCAGAAAGGCGGATTATTCTATGGCTCTGTTAAGTGTGTATGTTATAACGCTACACTTGGCACGCGCGCCCACAGGCCACGAGTTATGACAAAACTGACAACCTATGACACACGCTGACACAGATTGTACACACGAGGGGAGCTGGTGCAGTCCTGTTGTTGTAACACAGTGCACAACCTCTTCAACTCCCCAAGGACCCGTATGTTAGTTTACATCATCTCCCACACCAAGTGTGCGTTTGAACAGTCTTTCAATCCACCCTGAATTAAAACATATTAAACTGGAACACCCGTTGACGGTGGATAACAAATCTCCAACCTATTTACATTAATTTTTGAGTGAAGATCATTCAGTGCCTCCTGCACAGAGTAGTATGTCTAATCACCGATAAAGAAGCAAAATGATTCTACTGGGTGTGACTCCATCACTACCCAATGATACATCAATGGTCATTGTCCAGAGTTTCTGAAGATTTGGATCCGGTCCTGTCTCGCAATAATGAAATGAGCTGCAAAGACACAGAAGACGCTCTTGCTACACACTTAATTGATAAACTTAAAGTTATGTGTGAACCCAGTAGCACGTGTAGACGGTATATAACATGACGTTTAGACATTCTTCTCTTCATTTCTCATTCAATATTGTACATACATGTATATTGCGCAATATTGTTTCCTGAACCTTGCAAATCCCATCTAATGCAATTTCCATAATTTTGTTAATCTGCTCAGAAATTAATATTATATTTTGATTTTTATTTGAGCGCCAAGTAAAGAGATCTGATGTCACTTGTGATCTAAAAACTGCCTGAACTCATTCGTGTTAAACCTGTTTATAGCTGATTGTCAGTTGAAACTATGAAATGAAAGATCTAAGGTCTTGTTCTGATCTGTAAGGATTTATATTTGCCATTTTGTTAATATATCAGTGAAACGTCATATAAAGTAACTTAAACGTCACTCTGACTTTCTTCGTTTGGCTGCTTTTTATAGTTGTCATTAATGGATAGACGTTTGTCAAGACCCTAAGGCTGTAAAGGTCCTTATATATGTACCTAAAATCAGAGATAGGTTATTTTTATATTACCTTAAATTTCCAAGCTGTTCCCGAGGCAGGCCCAAGCAGAAATGACTGTGGTAGAGTAAGATGTTCAGTTTGCTATATCTTGACTCAGTGTCACACAAATCTAATTAATTACCTATAACCCATCTGGAAATTACTTAAGTTTGCTTCATACATATCAAAATGTATTCTTTGTTCCATGTCTCACCATAGATATGCGTGTGTGTCTGATGGCAATATTTTCCAGTTTGGTTGACCAGGGCCGGTCTTGCAGGTGTAGCAGGACATTTGATGGACACCCAGATAGGTATGTAAATCTGTGATAGCTATCTAAGCACTTGAATGAAGAAAATTGGTATGAACCCGCCTAATCATGATTTCGAATTTACCTGGACAAGGTCGCCACATTATCGTGTAAATAAGTGTAAATATGCTGTTTAATTGGAACTAAACTGGGCGTTCACCACTGGTCCGGCTTTATCATCGCAGAGAAATGTAAACACCACACATACTTCAGGAAATTATATTGAGCTTGGACTAAATTATCTACCCAGTGAGGCTCGTGGTTTGCCTTCAGGCGGCCTCTCACCATGCACATTGTAAATTTCAAGGAGATTGGAGCATCCCCCAAGTTAAGAGGGGATCATACCTGAGCCAGAATACCTGTCACAATTCACACCTGAGGCTACCTTGTCATCTACTAATGACTGTATTGTCTGTTTCCGCATAATTGTCTCACTATCGTTATCTCTGCTTGCTCACATACCCGTCGCTGACGGAGGGAGTTCATTTGAGAAACAAATTGATGAAGCTTGTTCGGGAATCACTCTCGCCCGATGTAGGAGGACAAGAAGCTGAGAATGCTTCTGTATGGCATTATTGGCCGTGTTTATTTTAGTCTCGACTGATTTGTTGATAGTAAAGGAAAGCACATTAACGGTCCAGGGACCATCAGCTTGTGTTGGTGTAGAAGTAATCCCACACCGACCAACGGATTTAAATATGCTACGGGCGCTTAAAATGAGACTAAACTTTTGTAAGGCACAATTGGCAGTGTGGGAAATTGAGTTCAATCCCGCCATGGCAATTTGTCTCTTTGATGGAAAACCAGGGACGGAATATCGGCCCTTCCGTCATAAGGTGAATAAAGAGGGAGCAGAACTGAGGTCAGCGAGCCACGGAACCGAGGGGTCATACAATAGATGGGCTCTCACGCTTAGGCCCCTAAAGTAAACTAATACTAAGACGCATTGTCACAAATACCCTCACGGGTACATAGGAATTAACCCGGGCTTGACCGATCGGGACAGGAAGTGGGGTAGCCCTGATGGACAGTCCGAAGAGGTGCACTGAGGGAGCCCAGATAGGGGCTGATGTAGGGAAGCAGAGGGTTCTATACACAGGAAGTCTCTAGTTACTGACGAACAATTAAGTCCCGTTAGGTTCAGATTGTTGTGAGGGCTCACATTTCTTTATTATTTTTTATTGTCCGGTTATAAATATTTATTATCATCGAAAATATTTTATATTTGTTTGTATTAGGAAAACGTTTATCATTAAAATGCAACTATTTGTGCTGCTGATACACAGCTTTGAACACACAACCAGGGACATTTGTTCACATTATTATTGACGAGTACGGGACAAATTAATAACAGAACACTTGACGAGCCTGGCTGTAGTAGTGATTTGATTGTTAAGTGAAATACCATGGATAATATACTCATGGTAATAATGGTTGTCACCCCCAGATATATTAAAACATTTTTGAAGGTTAGAAATATTTCTTATCTTTTATGTCCCCAAATACGTGATCCTAGGGGGTGACAATCATTATAACCATGTGTATACTTTAAACAAATCATAACTAAAAATATAAAAAATTACATAAAACATATTTAGGGAAAGGCATGATGGAATAATTATAAATGTCATAAATATGAATATATATATTTCAACTAATGACAAACAGAGTGTTCATATTTCTGTTTCCTAATGTCTCTACATCGGTTTCGTTTTTCTGTTCGCTGATGATATTGTTACGAAGAAGGTACCAGTATAACACGCTTAGCATGGACAGGCAGGGCTGAACGCCAAGCTGATTTGTTCTCCCGCAAAGTTCGTAACAACTGACTAAATAATCAACTTTGTGTTGGAGGGATCAAACGCACTGAAACTGAAATTGGCAATAAAGGATGTTTCACTTAAAATATTATATATTTTCCTTCATTTTCTTTAATAATAACCACTTTTAAGTAGAAAACGCAAATAAGAAAATGGATATATATAAACGTGGATATATATGTTTATTTATTTGTCGTAGATACCAATGGTTACACTTACTAAATTGAACACAACTACATAATTTTCTGTTTGCTCTTATTACGTTTTGACTCACAATAAAATAACACAACAGAGAAGTTAGTAAAGTGAAAATGAAATACTGAACACGGGCATCTTGCTATTATCGCATCGTGAGTCAGGGCTTTTTTCGGAAAAAGAATAAAATATATCAACATATGCCATAGTTTGGCACGATGGTTATCCAGGGTAAGATCATTTCCTGGCGTGCTTACTTCCAAACAACTCCAGAATCCCACAACAATGAGCACTGAGAGCTAATATAGGTCCTCATTTATTAAATCCTTCCTCTTAAACAATATTGCCTGACCTAATAAACGGAAAGTCATTGCGTTCTTTTTAACCTTTGAACACTTTTGCTTGATGACTGTTTGAAGTGTCCATCCAGTGGTGTGTCAGCACCGTTATACCCCGTCACGGCCCACCTGTACGTCGCGGCTAGAGAGACACGCGACACAAATGCGTACTTTCCTCCCATATTCATGTGATATGTACAAAAACCAGCTCCTACAAACACTCGTAGTTTCTATACACGAGTGGCATTTTTCCCTCGTCATAAAGCAGGAAAGAGGTCTCTGTGTGCATAATATTGCGGCATTGTACGACATAACGCTGTCAACATTAAGGCATATACAACACAGCGCACAAGTGAATGAGTTCTAGTGCCAGTCTCGTGTTGACTCAGGGGACTGCCCCTTACACCAAGATGTTTTTCCCCTGCTGAATGTCTGTCCCCCACATTACAAGTGTGCTTCTCCTTGGCTTCAGGTACTCTCCGGGTGGGGCCATGGTCTCTAGTGCTTGCCTAACCTAGGTAAATACACCTGTGATAGACGCAAGCGCTGCTAATTGTTGCGAGATTACCGATACATGTCTCCTCTCCTGTGCTGAAAGAAAACACCAGAAGAGAAAGAAGGTGAACCTGACACAAGTGCATCGTGCCAACCAAAGCCGGCGTCGAACCTACTCGGACCAAAGCACTGTAGTTTATCAAACCATTAAATCTAGTTTGTGGTCTACACTAGACACGCTACGCCTTGTCAAGTATACTGACAATGATTTGGACATTTTGTATCCTGCAAGTCTGTTTGGACTATCCTTTGACCGTTTCGGTGGCTTTAGAGATGTTCAGTCAGTGCACCTCTTTAAGTCGCATTGTTATATGCAGGTATTGTTATACTAGTTAATACAAGGCGTTCTGTTGGCAATGATTAAAGGAATAGGCGAACAGATTATTCTTGAATATACATGACTATTTTGTTTTATCATATCATTATTTACAAAAACATTAAGCATTCTGAGCCAAGCGTATTTCATATATAGGTTAGGACCAAAAACAGGCTTCAATGTGCAATTGCCTCCAACATATGTAAAGGTATATATATATATATATCCGCTAGAGCTTTCCTAAATATCGTCTTGTAACGTTAATCATAAGCAGACTTGGTAATTCAGAACTGTCCTAATTATCGGATCGTTAAAAAGACACAAATATTTCTCCCTTCTCCCTAATATGATGTATCGTTCATGTCTAAAGTACAACGGGTTTTATATTTTCTGGTGTGTTATACTTTAAAGTACTTTCCTTAAGAACCTATGAAATCCAGAAACGTCTTTGATATCGTATTCAGTTTTGAATACATAAACCTTTCTGATATAGAAAATTCTCTTTTATAGAGATCTAAGAGTGTCAGCAATAAAAGCAAGCTCTCCACTGTAAACCGCAACTTATCATTACCCACATACTAAACATTAACACGCTTGTAATAAAAGCATTGTTTTGTTTCACTGCCGGATTTGCCCGAAGCTCATGAGATGGTTCATAAGACCTTGAGTGACTACCGCTTCATCCCGATGTAGCCCGACAATGTTATCTAGCCACTCATCTTGACGCTGTGTCTCTCGTCTCAAGCTTCCTACAGCTTCTGTCTGACTCCTACTCTCTTATTGAACACCTAACATCGTCCGTCCTAGATCCGTGGACTCTTTCCTGGTAATCGTTACATCTTATCAAAGATTTCAATCCCGTCTGTCTTTGGTCTTACCGATCATTTCTCAGGTTTCCCCAAACCACCCTGAGATACGAATCCCTCTCGTAGCCCCTCTGCAGCCCTACAATTATCTCTGAGGAGCGAAGGGCTCTCCAGTAAAACTGTACACCCCCTATCTGGAACTGGGAGGTGGGGACTGTCACCAGAATTACATGCTTCAGATAGGAGGACATGTTGAATACTACGGTGTCTTCAGCCTGGGGCTGGTTCCTGTGTTAACCCCACAGGTCAGAGTCTGGTCCTGATGTGTCCTGCCAGATACTGGGGGGTATATCTCTTTGACATCTTAGGTAATTCAAACTTGAATGTCTGACATGAATTATCTCATGGGAAACGTCTTTGTTTGAGGTCTACAAAACTGTAGTGTCCCCAAACAGGACCGCTACCATTGGTCTGATACCGTCTGAAGGTGTTTGGTTTGCAATTATCTGAAACAAGTCTGATAAGTTCAGATCTCTGAATGTCCGGTTTGTGTTCTTCTCCAAGGATATTGCTTGCACATGTCAGAATGACCGTTATATGCATTAACTCTACTACAGATACTACGTCTACAGTCGGTTAAATGTATCATATTGACAGGCCGAGTATGCCTTAAGATGGGGACGTGTGTTCACACTTTTTGCATAAATGTTGTACTATATGTCTACTTTAAGTTATCTCCTTCATTTTGTTTATCTCCTGCCTGTATATAAACATTGACTTTATGTGTATATTATATATTTAATTAACTCCAGTATATTATACTACATTGTACTATCTTCACATGCTGGAGGAAATAAAGAATCTATCTATCTGTGCTCATCGGGTCACTATCGTTCATTACATATTACGTTTATGTTAATTATAGTTATACCAAGTGAAATTTTATTAATTTAAAATAGTGTTATTAAATTTCAAATATTCATTGAATCATTTAGCATATCGTTGAGGGAATTAAAAACTTTAGTTGTCGTTCAAAGGGAGTCATTCTGGTGATGATGGTCAGAGTTGTTTTGCCTTTCACTAATGTCCTATAGACAGTGCTCAAAATATTTACCAACCATCAGACCAAGGTTAATCGTGAGAAATGTTCATGTTGGTGTCAAATTCCAGCCACATAGTCAGCAATTACGGGCATTTTACACTGGTTTAAATTCCGCTAGCCGACGTGGTCAGTTCTACCCTAAGGCCACTGACCACCACTCTCGCCTCACTGGTCAGAATTCGCTCAATGATTACCTGAAAATGTGGTCAGTTGACAACCTGCAATCATGTACTGCCCATGTCCGGAAGTAGGTGACCTTACTCGCAGGTCATGTCAAAGTTCATATTTCAATTAAACTATACGTCCACGTTGATTCACAAATGCATTTAATTCCTCTGTTTCCTATAGCGAGTCTCTCTTTAGGTGTGAAATGCGACGCGATGTTTCTTGGAGTCGGTGTATCAAATAGATGATACGGTGGATAAGACACATACCTGATCTTTATCACAACTTGCAGTTTCTCTTTGACCTTTATGAACGCAGGATCAGTACCAAGTTATTGATCTGAAAAAGAATCGATTTTTTTTTTCTTCTAAATTTGAATACATTGTATATTAAGTCAACAAACTATATATATATAAATATATATGTATACTTTCAAAACTTGATTAGTAACATATAGAATATTGGCAGATTTAGGCAGGAGCGGAACCGACGTGCGCCCCCCCCCCCCAATCCAAACAGACAAGCACACTGAATTAATGTCAACCTATTTGCTCAACATATCAAAGACTTTAAAGAGGATATTCAATGTCGACTGTGTAGAGCACTCCGTTCTTTGTCAGCGTAGTTTCGGTGGCTGAGCGGTTTACACCCCCTAGTTGTTATTGCTGGCAATGGTTTTCTGACCTTGAGGGCGGGTTCGAATCCTGAATGGGGCTTAACCCAAACAGCAGAATAGCAACTTTTGAAGTGTAATCCCAATATAACAAATAATGTCAAAAGATGCACATGGTTACTGTCTTCTTCTGTACTTGTTTGTTTGTACTTTCGGTGGATGAAATGTTTACTTTCCATCATGTCATTCACATTGAATTTTACTGTGATTCAAGAAAATGTCAACATATTGTGTAATGTGCCGTTAGGTGAAAACAAATCGTTACGGCATTCTGATGTTTATTGACAAAGCTTTCTGTAACGATCACGTTAAGAAGTTTAAAGTTCGAAACACTTTAGGTCATTAAGGAGTGCGTTTGAAATGAATTTAAATTAAGTTACCAATTGTGTATTAATTCGCTTGCTCCGATAAGAGAGAGCGAAAGACAGACAGAAAGAAAAACGAAAGTGATGGACTGAGAGAGGAGAGTATAATGACGAAGTTGATGGTTATTTTATTTCGATAAGTCTGATTCACTGTAATGCTCACCGCTTGTCGGTGAAAGCCTGGCGATTCATTCCTGTCATCTTATGTATATATGGAGCAATGTGAGGTAGAGCAGGGCTCAGAACAGGGAGGTGTTTATCAGGGCCAGAGAGAAAACATATCTGCGTCCCCACCTGTTGACACTAGTCATTGCCTGACACTGATTCTCTGTTTGTTCGAGCCAAATGTTACATTCTCACACTTGTTGGGCCACGTATCTATCACTAATACCTTGTGTATCTACACCAGCCATTCTCGGGGGGACACTGAGCCTCATTATTTCAACAAACACCCGTACCTTAACCAAATCACTGTGATCTCGAGGAGTGTCAGCCATCACGTGGGTCAACACACGAGATGTAAGCAACACCTTGTGTCACAGTGATGCCATCTGGTCATTCCCGTCCCCCAATTTCTCCCCCTCCCCTCCCTGGTCAGTTGAAAGCTGGATCATGTGACATCGAGATCAGGGTGGTGGCGACGAAATATTGGTGTCATAGCTAGCCACAAGTGATCGCGTTTCAATGCCACGCTGGTTCTCATTGCTGGTTGAAAGAAAACTTCAAACCCAGGTCAAACCTTTACCCCTCTGACTCCGACTAACTATCACTGACCCACTATGAGTCGCTGGACATCGAATTAAACACATGTTGTGCAGAAATTGTTCCTTGTTAGTACACCGAACAGGAATCTGACAGGTTGGTGTCACTGTCGTCTGTTTCCACCATTCCGAATGGATGAACCTAACGCAGACGACAATCACTCCGGTGGCGGGAAACAATGCAACGTTTTAGCCGGAGTCCAAGAGAGCAGCAGGGGAAGTGGTTGACAGGTCCTTGAGGGAACAGGGTCCTAGAAGAGGGAGCATGACCCGACAACACCTGTTAAAGTCCGTGTTGATCTTCCCAGAGGAAGTTCCAATTAAACTCCCATCTCTGCCACAGCTACACCCAATAAATCAGCTTCGTTTGTATAGTGCAGGCTAACCAATATCCATTAGTCGAACTGTTGTGTTGAAATGACCTGCCTTTCATGTAAGAAGTCTCGCAATTGTCCTTCCTTTATTCTGTGAAGAGGTCATTATATGACTCCAGTGCCATTCAGCTCGGACACGTCACATCCAATACCGTTACCTCAACAATGGCCGGCGGGATAATGCAACTGTCGTAAACAAAATGGTGTCACAGCCAAACGATTATTTCAAGCAACTAGTGGGTGAAATTTAAATGAAATTAAATTAAATGGCCCTTAAATATTGCTGACAGACATGTGCAGTGAATACAGAAGGCGTGTCATTTCTGGCTCTATGGTTGCCATCTGGTCACGGCTCTCTCTTTTCAAGCATGTTAGTACTCTAGAAATCCAAGAAATATCTCTTTCCACATGCCTGATATCACAAACTTCAAATTTCAAAACTCATTAGTTCAGCTCGGTGAGTGTAGAACTTTTTAAAAGCTCTTAGTGAGTCTAGCATAAAATACGCACGTCTAGCTTAGTCGATTTGCTGTGGACTTCAGGAGCAAATCTACTGAAGGAACAAACTAGAAAATATAATCAAACATTTCATAGATGAATTCGTAGTCCAGCTGTTTATAGGCAACAGAATATTTAATTTTCTGCATAAATACTTCAGCAAATGTTATATTAGTTGTGAAGTAACATTGGTTAACCCTTTTGTTTGTAGAACGTAAAGCCTGCTACTGTTCTTACTGTA
The DNA here is from genome assembly GCA_031471655.1 of Diodora aspera. Taxonomy (NCBI): domain Eukaryota; kingdom Metazoa; phylum Mollusca; class Gastropoda; order Lepetellida; family Fissurellidae; genus Diodora; species Diodora aspera. The sequence continues at coordinate 5,140 of JAUELE010229889.1, read as the reverse complement.
CCGTTGTGTTATAATAAACACGTTTATGTTATAACTTTTTTTTTAAAAACCTATATATGCTTGACAAAGACTATATCTCTGTATATGCCAGCAAATGACATTAGATTTGGTGTCAATTTTAGGCGTGGGTTCAGTTTGTTTTAACATTAACAAATATTGACGAGAAACCCAAAAGTTGCGAAAGTCCGTGTCCGTCACAAAGAGTTTGGGTTTGAATGCTTAGTCTCATAATTGCAAGTTCATCTCGAGGTTGAAAGACATTGTCAATGACGTCCCAGCTCCTCACAACATCCATACGAGGACGAGAATGTCTTGTAAGTAGTAAGACAAATTTGTTCTGCCTCGTCGTTTACTTTCACCTAATCTCCTCCTTGTGTGTCGCGTGGAGAGAAGCGTCTCATGAATATGTAAATGAGGTATGTGTCTTCACCGTGCCACGTGAGACGTGCACGAGCCGAGGTGTTCGGATTGCGGGGAATCTGATTGAGTTTAGGGGTTAGGTGTGTAGTAGATTACGCCTTTGTTTAGCCTCGTAATTCGACAACAGGTGCCCGCTCTACTTGATGTCAGTGGACGTGATTTATTGCAATATCCTCGTCATTAAACCCTCCTAAACATTAGTTGGGTTAAATCGCCTCAATTATGTTTCTGCCTAGGCTTTGCGTAAGGTTCAGTTCGTGTATTGTTTAACCGGTGCCGCGACGGCGTTGCGCTAATGACGGACTACTTTCAAGAACTGTCACCAGTAACTTGATGACGTAACGCCAGTGTCCGGATGACGAGAAAATAGCATAGTGCTCGCTAATCCTCCGCAAAACGTCTACAACACCGTTGATTATAACAGCGCGACATTTTGACAGAATTGTAATCGGACAAATTCGATTTTGCAAGATGAGACAATATTTACTTGTAATGAGAAAGGGAGCAATATCATTAAACACGTTCTGTAATCTCTCGAGATGCGTGCCAAGTTATGACACGCTGGAGGAACAAGACTCTTGATACGATATCGTCAGGGAAAACAGTACACACTCCAAACAGCACATGCCGCTGTAACCGAATCCCATTTCAGTAAAGACAGAATTTGAGACTGGTATTTTCACAGAGCGGGGATAAGATTTCTTCAAAGGAACTTCAATGTAGGGTTAATGTTGCACAATGATCAAACGTTGTCGTGTCCATCATTTTCGTTTTTAGTACATTTTCATTCAAGGTTTATGATATGAACAGAAGTTATGATAAGCAGCGTGTGTGTGATCGTGTGTATTGATTTCAATTTCATATGTGCGTGTTGGGCGGAGGGACTGAATAAATATTAGCAGAAAAAGCTTTGTGATGATATGATTGCATTGTCCATGCAAAGTTGAAGATAATGGTATTCTTTCCAAATGTGTGCTGTGGTATTAAAGATTCACGACTTTTTAAAATATATGAAAAACATTAAACATTTCTGTTGAAATGCCAAAACGTACAAAATATAGGGTTACAGCATGGTGAAATATGCACCTGCTGTATTTCCGTGCAAATTTCTGCTTGGCAGTCGAGTAGCTAAGATGTTAAGTATCTTCAGCCAAATGCGCTAACCAAACATTATCGCTTTTTGTGAACTTGTCCCCCTACAGAGATCAGATCACCGGATTTTAAAAATATGTACATAATTTATCTTTGATTGTGCGAAGTGCATGTTGGGATGAAGGGTGGACACGAGCTGTCCTCTTTTTCAGCTGGATCACATATCACGTCGTCGGAACGAATGAGTGTCTCTCCACACAACGCGAAAGGGATTAATACCAAGGGCACGAGCCTTAGCTGCGGTCAAGTGGACTTAATCTCAATATATGTTCTTTGTTAATATACATGAAATATGATTTGCACTAGCTGCATGTGTTTACACCAAGATTTGAAAGTAGGAGGACACGAACGACGTCAGACCACGTGTTGCTGAGATGAGGTGGGGCGATCCGTCGCATGATGTACAGAGAGCTTGATTTCACTTATCAAATACAGATTAGTACATACGCGCGCACGCACCAGAGTGACAAAAGTTGTGTTCCACTTGAAATGGTAATTTTTACATACAGTGTAAGGGCGATATTTTCATTGAGGAAATATTAGAAATTATTTAATGATGTTCAGAGAGCTTGAGTTCACTTATCAAATACAGATAAGTACATACGCGCGCACGCACCAGAGTGCCAAAAACTGTGTTTTCCACTTGAAATTATCATTTGTAGGTACAGTGTAAGGGCGATATTTTCATTGAGGAAATATGAGAAATTATAATTTTTTTAAAATTGTTTCGAGGTAAATACTCATGAATGTCAGCTACTTATGTGTTTTTAATAATGCGACGTTTCATTATATAAACAAGTACATTTCTCAAGCTAAAATGTAGGTACTGCCATGGTAAAACAAAAAGAACCAAGAAGTTGACATCCATATGTAACCTGTTGATTTTATCAACAATATTATTGTTTTGTTTGGGATTACATTTCCTTGCAAATTGTCTAACTTGCTATTGTTTTGTGTTGAACTCATTACAACAGGAGAATAGTCAATTTGCACGAAAATGTAATCCCAATTTTTTTTTAAATAATTTTGCATGTGATCATTTCCTAAACTGTCATCCATGAACATTCACTATTTATCTAGCAACGTTTATACGCCACTGAAAGACATATTTCAAAGTAGTACATCATGTAGACCCGGATTTAGACTGAAGGCAAACGAACTACAGCTTAGTTCAAAGTCAAAGTTCATTTATTTCAGTATAAAGGTCATAAGCCCACGTACAAAATGTTGTCTATGCAAACAAAGCTGGTGGGTGGAGTGAGACAATTACAAATATACTGTCAGGCAAAATAAACGATACCAAATGATTTCAGTTATTTTCTTTTACGTCTTTCTGTCATAGCTGATCAAAAGGATGCTAGGATTTCAATGATTGTAATTTGATTGATCATATCGTTGATAAAACTTTCTAATCTTGAATATATATCTCTTGCACATCCAACGTTATTTAAATTGTGAATTTATTCAGTAGTCTCTCAAAATCTTGGTGTAGTTTCTTTTGCCCGGCAATGTGGTTCCATTGGAAAATTGGTATCGGCTGCACTGGGACGACAAGAACTCGAAAGGATATGAAATATCAAACCGAGGCGGTGTTCATTTACACACTCTAAACTATTTATTTATTCTTAAAACATTTTTAATATATTTTTATTTCCAACACTAATTTATGCACTTTCTGGCCACAGTAACTGCAAAATTTCAAATTTATGTTCTTAAACAGAAACTAAATAGTACATTTGTAATTTACCAAAATTGTGTGGGTTTTCTTTTTACCAAGATGAATGGTCTAGAGAATCCGCCATTTCTTTCTTTTCTTTCTTTTTGTGAATGTATATAACAAAATGCACGTTATGGATTTCAGACGGAATCGATGTAATTTGTGTAATTCTGGCCCGTGTGACCAGCACGCGATCAAACACAATACCTGTTTGATTATTTTGCCACGAGGTTGCGTTACAAAGCCAAAAATCAGCATGTGCTCCACTACGGGTATCATTTAACCCTGCTAAAATAACACTCTTCCTTGTAGCGGGACCCCAAACATCTGCAATCAGTTAGATCAGTTTCGAGATAATTATTTTCCTGGACGGTGGATATGATTCACGACAGATTGGAAACAAAAATCGTCTGTGTGAGATATTAAATCTACGAGAAAGTACTCAAAATGAAACTTGCGGATTTAAACCAGCTTTGTATGATGACACATAACCCCACATGTCAAGCCGCAGTTTCGTATTTCGATCCATTGCGCAAGGTTTGTTCATTTTAATGATCATAAGACGCTAGAATCAGGCTATTTCTGAAAAGTATACGGTTATTTGACGCTTGATGATCGCGATCGAAACAAGCCCATGTTAATTTCACAAAACGTGAAGCGAACTGGTGTCCAATTTTCCCGAGCTCCTTGCAGCAAGGGGCGGGGCTCTGGGCAGGAACACGCTCACTAATTGTTAGTATTGTGTAGCTCAAAGCCGGTTTGCTATGGTAATTTGGCTTGGCAACAGATAGTCAGGGCGCCTGTGGCGTTGTATTTATCATAAATTACACGTCTTCTCGCCAGTACGGTCCCACACATCTGTGCTGCCAGCGCAAAATTAGTGCATTCATCATAGGTTTTATTAAAAATGGCAAAAAATCTCCTATAAAATAAAAGGTTTCAAATTAAATGGAAATTACTGTGGATATGGAGAGGCATTACGTATCATCGAAAAATAATTAAATTAATGAGCTTACACGGAGGGCAGTTTCACAAAATCCATCATCTATCTCTATATCTGGAATAAACAATCTGTCAAAGAACTTTTCCGTCAATTTTTTTTTCACGTTTTGAATTATTACAAATGTTCACATTTTCTAAACAACTGTTTTTTTAAATTCAATATTAAGATGACATTAAGTAAAATTCTTTACATTTTCTCATAATATTATGTTTCATTTGAAAGTGTTGGCGATAGGTTTGTAGATATTGGCAAATACGTTCTGGGCAGAACTCGTATAATTATGTGTTACAACGTACACAAAAATCATGAAGTCTATTATATCACATACACTTTTAGTTCATGGTACAAATTCTAGTAAATTGAGAGCAGATGATATTATGTGTTGAACTCATCCTTTTCAAGAATTACAAACATCATGGGGTTTGAAAACTGCAATGATACAGCGCCGTATAGAAACAAATTCCATAGTGGGGGGGGGGGGGTTCTCGACTCTGAAAATGAAAAGGGGGGGGGGATATCCTATAGGGTTACCGTCATACCATTTGTTCGAATGTAAATACACCTTCTTTCATTAAGATTAGGAAATATTAGGTTTTAGAGCATTTTTTTTGTTTTGTTTTAGAACATATCAATGTTCGTGATGTGTATGTTATTAACAAATATAATGACGTCCAAAAGAAAGTAATTTGAATTATTTTTCCTAACGTCTTAATGCAATAGTTGATCAAAAGGATGCTTGGATTTCGGTGAATGTAATTTGATTGACATCAGCTCATTGATAAACCTTCCAAGTCTTGAAGGGATATCTCTTGTATATCCAACGCATTTGTGAATTTATTCAGTAGTCT